>CAJQUW010001499.1:0-240000 GCA_907163375.1 Prostheceraeus crozeri | reverse complement strand
CTCCTTCTTCTCTCTCTCTCTCCTGCCTCTTCTCTCTTTCTCTTAGATTCTCTCCTCTTTCTCTCTCACTCTCTCTCCTTGCTCTATCTCTCTCTCTCTCTTCTCTCTCTCTCGTCCGTCTCGCTCGTTCTCACCTATGCTCGTCTCTCTTCTCCGTCTATCTCTCTTCTCCCCCCCCCCCCCCCCCCCCCCCCTTCTCTCATTCTCGATTCTCTCTCTCTCTTAGTTGCTCTCGCTCTCACCCTCTCTTGCTCTGCTCTCCTCTCTCTCCTCTCCTTCTACTCTTTTCTCTCTTCTCTTCTTTCGCTCATCTGTCTTCTATTCCTCTCTCTCTCCTTCTCTCTACTCTATCTCCCTCTCTCTCTCGACCTACTCTCGCTTATCTCTCTCTTCTCTTTTCTATTCTATCTCTCTCTCCTCTCTTTTCGCTATTCTCTCTCGTTTCTTCTATCTCTCCTCTCTCTCGCTTCTCGATCTCTCTCTCCTTCTCTATACTCTCTCTTCTTGTCTCTCTCTCTCTCCGTCTATCTCTCTCGGCTTTCTCCTTCTCTATCTCGTCTCTCTCTTCTGCCTATCTCGTCTCTCTCTTTCAATTCTCTCCTTCTTTTCTTTCTTCTTTCTATCTCTCGTTCTCTCTCTCTCTCTCCTTCTACTCTCTCGCTTTGTCGTTTCTTTCTTTTCTATCTCTCTCTCTCGTTGCTCTCTCCGCGGCCTCTTCATCCTCTCTCTTCTTTCACGTCGCTCTTCTTTCTATCTCTCTCGTTTTCGTTTCTTTCTTTCTATCTCTCTCTTCTCTTCTCTCCTCTCATCCTTGCTCTATCTCTCTCTCTACCCCTTTCTCCCTTCGTCTCTATCTCTCGCGCGTTTCTTTCTATCTCTCTTGCCTTCGCTCTATCTCTCTCTTTCTTCTTTCGCTTCTCTCGCTCGTCTCTCTTCTCTCTATCTCGTCGTGCCTTCGATCTCCTCTCTACTCTCCTTCTCTATCTCTCTCTCTTTCTCTTTCTTGCTTTCTATCTCGCTCTCTCTCTTTCGCTCGCTCTCGCTTCTCTATCTCTCTCTCTTCCTTTCTCTCTTCCTTTCTCGTCTGCTTTCTATCTCTCGGCTCTCCGTCTATCTCTCTCTCTCTCCTTCTCTATCTCTCCTCTTCTTTCTCTCTCGCTCTCTCTCGGTGCTAGCTCTCCTCCCACATCCCACCATGCCCCCACCACCCTATCCCCCCCCCCCACCCCCCTTCAAAACCCACAACCACACCCCTGATCCAAACACACAAAGATCCCCTCACCACCCCCTTAACCCCCCCTCTAAGATCCCAAATCACTACAACTAAAAAATACACTCCCTGGAATACTAACATCCGAGATAATACCAACCAAACACAACAATACACCCCCCAACATCCCCTACAACAAACATGCACTCACATCCCCGACCGCATACAACTAGATAACCCCATACTCTCCTTCGCCACCATCAATCAAACGTCGCCAATCAGGCGACAACAGCATTAAAAGACATATATATAAAACCCAAACGCATGAAGACATCCACCACGCTCCATAACAGACATTCCTCCGAGCGAGTGCGAAGGGCCGTTACAGTGATGAAAGAGCCCACCCACCCGATTAGGAACAGCAATTAAGGTGCACGTTTTGTATGCGGAGATCCTTTAAGACATACAGAGAGGACTTAAAACGTCCAATTAATTCATGCACATGGTTAATGAAGTTGCAATTGGATTGAAATTTTATCCTAGGAATATTTATGTTGTTGGCTTTTATATAAGAGAGAGACAGACAGACAGACAGACAGACAGACAGACAGACAGAGACAGACAGACAGAGACAGACAGAGACAGACAGACAGACAGAGACAGACAGAGACAGACAGAGACAGACAGACAGACAGACAGACAGACAGACAGACAGACAGACAGACAGACAGACAGACAGACAGACAGACAGACAGACAGACAGACAGACAGACAGACAGACAGACAGACAGACAGACAGACAGACAGACAGACAGACAGACAGACAGACAGACAGACAGACAGACAGACAGACAGACAGACAGACAGACAGACAGACAGACAGACAGACAGACAGACAGACAGACAGACAGAGGGGAGAGAGAGATGCTGCAGCTGCTGGGTGTGATGTGTAAATAATAATACTTAATAAGCATGATTAATAACTTAAATATCATGCTGAATTTTGTAAACAAATCTGTTGAAAACATCTTTATGCATGTTTTGTCTCCTCAATATGCATTGAACCTTCATCACTTCATGCAAGATTCATTGACTCATGTGTCCTCAACCTCATACGTAAACATTTCAGCATTTTCCAGACACTCACTCATCGCTATTTCATGGAAATCAACAACGGCGCTCGTGGCACAGTGGTTTATAACTTTTATTCTCATATCCCTCATTGTCATCTTTCGTTTTCTGGCGCTCATCGCCACACGTGGATCATTGTACTGTTCATGTTTATTCCCAACTTGGGCAATAAACTTTTTTGAATTTTGAGAGAGAGGGAAAAGGCACAAATCGATTTTAAGTATAGACTTGCTAAACATAATGGTCTTCCGATGCAGGAGATAAACAAAACTGACTACCAGAATGACTTAGTCGACGTATGATCATCAATCTCCGACTAGCGTGGTCACTACGGTGATATTCACTCATCAATCCGACTGACCTCAGCCTTTTTATATCACAAATGAAAGTTTGTGTCAGAGCGACATAATACAAATGCAATCATTCGGAATTACGTCTTTAGCAGCTTTCTAGGCTGCTTAGTTCCTTCCAGCGGTGTGAGTTGAGACGAAATATTTGCAGATAACATGCAGTGTCTCACCTCATACAGAAAATTACTTCATGCCAATGATAATTTACAGCGCAATAAGATCTTGTGTTTCATCTAAATTTAGCTTGCACAGCCTACCGTGAAAATCATTCTCTCAATCACATAAGTAGACAATTTATCTTTTATTCAACGTACCGAAAATCTGTTATCCGTCAATGAGTTTCTATTTACATGTACAGATAAGAACATCATCAGTGCACGGCAGAACTCTTTTGCATTCTCGATGAAGTTGCGTCTTGGGGTAGCAATGTAACACTAATCTACAATAGAAGATACTCAGAAGCGGAAACAGCTGATATCTCATCTGATACGACAATTTGTTGCAACTTCTGATCATACGTAAACCGTAACTCTACAGATAATATTTTTATGAAGCGATTTTCATTAAGTAAATGTAAAGAGGAAAATCCGTTGTTTGGTCGATATTTAAGTGTTCTTAGCAGCGTTTTTTAAGGATCTTCCGCATGCCAATTGATGGTCAGGAACAGGAGGCTGCTACTAATTGTCATGGTGAAAAATTCACTTTCTCCCCTTTATATTTATTGACCGATGGTAAGTTAATATAAGTATAAGCAATAAAATGCCAACGCTTCGCGAAGTGTCAGTGGCATGAAGCGTTGGCATTTTACTGCTTATAATTATTTTAGCTTACCATCGGTCAATAAATATAAAGGAGAGAAAGTGAACTTTTCACCATGACCATCTTCCGAATGGGAAAACTTCCCACGCGGTGGGATGGATGTCCAGTGCGGTTATATGGTGCTTTGAAAACAATGACGAAGATCAGTGAATACGAAGAAGTCGATGAGGAAGACGATGAAGACTTAAATGAACATTTTGAAGGTTTTCTCGAGGATGAAGAACGTCATTTTTGGTTATGATAGTACACTGTGTCCTTTTTATGTTACAGTCTAAAGACTTCTGAATATGACAATCATTTTGTATTTGCATTATATTCGAAATATCGCTAAAAGCTCCAACATTTTGAGCAGTTCTCAATTTAAAAAAATCAATGTTTATGGAGAAGTTACTTTTCCTTAAAGTAGTAACACCTGAATATGGAATATGGATACAGAATTGAAAACTTTTCTGTTAAGACTTTAGAGTACAGGAATTAAGCGTGAGAACATGGAATCAAAAATTGCTAATTCTCTTATAAATCATTAGTCATACAAAAATTATACGACTGATGAGTGATGACATATAAAGTATGATTTCTTTCTATTAACAGTTTAAAAAGTAAGATTAATGTGAATAAAGATGCCCCGTGCATATTCTATCAAAATGTGCGACCGACACATAACATCATTTTTCTTAGATACCAAGAAATATGCTCTTGAACGATTCCCGTGCGTGTTGTTTGTCTTCCTATTCGGTAAGATTCTTAAAAAACACTGGTTCTTAATGAAAGCCGTCACTTAACAAGAAATGTGATTTCCTTGAGAAATTAAACACTTGCATTGAATGATCTTTCGAGTAGCTTCTAGACATCAAACCTAAGGAGAGAACTCACAATTATTCTTCAAAATATGTTGAATTTTTGTCTAACATCTAATTCTCCCTTCAAGCATTGAAATTGGATGCATCTGTAACTAATAAAAATTCCTTTTGAGTAAGAAAATGCAATCTGCGATATTGTGAAAATATTCATGTCAGCGACCCGAAGGAATTAAGTTCGTTATGATTCTTTAATACGTGAACTACATCGAAAGTTGAAGATGCGTGCAATCTTCAATAAATTCTAATGAAAACTCAACTGCGCTGTGCGGAAAGCTACACGAAAAACAAACGTAAAGGAACACAACAAATTTATGAAGACAGAATCTGCAGTTTTCCATGTCAGCGCAAACTACAACGTAGTACTCGGAGACACACCCGGGGTTATAATTACTAAAAGAAGCTGAGCTTGTATGAACAATTGGCAAAAAAGTCGACCAACCTACGTCATAAGAAAAGGTAGAGAATGAAACAAATACTTCATGAAAGTCTTTATACAAGTATTCAAGCTTCTGCTCGCGTATGATTATCAGTTTGAGACGGAGATATATCGAATGCGAAATATTCTGCAATAACATCAGCAAAAGCATCCTGTATCGAACAGAAGCCTGAAACCCACTATACTGCTCCTAAAACATGATGTCCGACACTCAATGTGAATAAATTATGTCTCATTATGTCAATAAGATATATCATAATGTAAGATAGCGATAAGATAGCCAATAGGAACAAATCTTTCATCCCAGTACTTCGTCCTGACGAAGTCAGTTCATCTATGGCGACATATACATTCATATACAATTCATCATTGGACGATGGAGGTAGAATTCCATCTCCAATACCCACGCGCACTGATGAGACAGTTAATCCTCCTTCAGTCACAGCCCGAAACGTCAAAAAGATCATCGCCGGTCTCGATAGCTCTAAGTCTAGTGGACCAGATGGCATCCCGGTTTCGGTCTTCAAACATCTTTCACCTGAGTTTTCTCCACTTTTATCCAAACTATTCAGTAGATGTGTATCCACCGGTGAGTTTCCCTCTTGTTGGAAAGTAGCTTCCGTGGTTCCAATTCCAAAAAAAGGTTCTGACTCATCTCTTCCATCTAGTTACCGTCCTATCAGCCTGCTTCCAATTGCTGGCAAGATTTTTGAAGCACTGATTAACCAACACATTGTTAACTTCCTAGAAACTCAGAACCTTCTATCAGAAGAACAGTATGACTTCAAGCACTCTCGATCAACTGCAGATCTTCTTTCATATGTCACTGTGTTATTGACAGACAAGGTGAGACGAAGTCAGTTGCCCCGGATATTTCCAAGGCATTCGATAAAGTCTGGCATCAGGGACTCCTTTCGAAGCTTAGGTCTCATGTAGTTGATGATCAACTCCACAAGGTTCTTGCTCCTTTCCTTAGTGACCGGCAGATATCTGTCGTCTTAGATGGCCAAAAGTCTCCCAAAGTTGTCAATGCAGGAGTTCCTCAAGGGTCAATTTTGGGACCCACTCTTTTTCTGCTGTACCTAGTGAGCAAACTGGTGATGTATGCAGATGACACGACACTCTTCAATTCCAATGAGCGACTTGCTAAGAACACTTAGCAACGTCAGCGGTTATGCGACGTTCTTAATGAAGACTTGAATGGTCTTTGAAGTCTCAAATGAAGTCTGAGAATGGAGCGCCAAATGGCTAGTTTCTTTCAATCTTTCAAAAACTGCCAATTCTGCACTCACGACTGAAAGGAGATTATCATCATCATAGCATTAAGATGTCAAATAATAGGATCTGAGAGCAAGAATCCATCTCATTCCTTGGATTGGCGGTTACGAAAGACCTGTAATGGAAACCGTGCATTCAGTCCATCAGCAAGCAGGCAGTCCAACGCATTGGTTGTCTCTATCGTGCCAGCAGTTGTCTTCCATCACAGACTGTCTGCTATCTTTACAATCCACTATTCGTCATCTGATAGAGTATTGTTGTCATCTGTGGGCAGGCGCCCCACAAACGCATCTTAACCTCCTTGAACGGGTTGAGAAACGTGTCAAGAATCTCATGGGTGAAAAACTTGCTAGCAAGTTGCAGTCGCTCTCCGTCAGACGGGATGTTGCTTCACTCAGTCTCTTCTACAGGTACTATTTCGGTAGAAGCAGCTCTGCAGTAAATGAGTGCGTACCCAAACCTAAGATCTTCTCCAGAGGCACACGCAGAGCTAATGCATTCACATGCTATCATGTGAGCTTAGACCGCGCACGTAGTGTGAGTCGCTTGAAAAGCTATTTTGTCCGCACGGCACATCTTTGGAATCAGCTTCCCCAGACCACTTTCCCTAACCAATGCAATCTTGATACTTCCAAGAGGCGCGCGAACAGGTTTCTGATGGGGACAGCTTAATCATATCAGAGGATGCTATTTTACTTATATTTATTCAAAATAATACAATATATTACTTTTTCATTGAGCAACCCCTAGATTCACTTTCTATAGTCAATTTCCATTCTTGTCAACTTCAGATCAACAATCCATGTCTATGATGTCAATGTACTAGTTTGCATCAATCAATAACATTTAGACATAGGTGTTGAATTCGGTGCGTCAATATACACTATTCTATTCCACTGTTTGTTTTCGGCAATTCGTTCAATAGAATGTGTTGACTGGTGACCCGCTAAAGGTCAAATGATGTAAATTAGATAATGTGCACTGTGATTTAGGTAATTTAGGTTTACACGAGTGAGAAGAGATGAATGATTTCGAAAAGCACGTGAAAGGCGATACCCGCAAATAGACATTGATGATGAAGATGCAAAAACCTACATGTAAATTGATGTAATTGACCTGACATTAATCACTTCCATAATTGAAACCGGAAGGATACATCATTTCTTCCAATAGTATCGACGGCTAATGTTAGAGACTGTCATTCTTTACACAGTGGTTAAGTGGTGGACATAGCGATCTGTCTGTCCAGAGGTCGAGCCCCGATAGTGTCATTGGAAGTCGTCAGAAAGGGCATCCGGATTCCGGACTAATAGATCACAGCGCTCCAGATGAAAGTTTGACTGTGTCAGCACCGTCCAAGCCCCCAGTAAGGGGCATATTAGTGGCGTTAAACCATCATTGATCATTAACCATCAAGAGGGAAAATCTGTTATTAATGCAACTGCTTTTTAGGACATGTAGATGCATGTCTATCCTAAAAAACATCATTTTTTCTTTCAAATGATGAATATCATGAGGGTCCTTCGAGTTGGCTAAACTGATTATCATCTATTTTTGATGTCAAAAGGCTCATGCTTTACAATTTCATAGTCTAGGCACATACATGAAGACACACTTAAAATTAGGATATTGCTCAATATGTGACACGAATCATATAAAACTCAAACGGCATTATCTAGATGCCCAGATTCATAGCTTTGAATAGTATCCACGACAACCATTATAAAGGTGACTACTATACATGTTAAGTCCTGACAGGAGGCACAACTTAGGGCGGCTATTATTCGAAGAAATTCGGCAAATTGGAGCGGAGTCGTGCACAGCAGCTACAAGCAAGTTCAAGAATAAATTGCTTATGTAGATATTGTTGCGCGGCTTACGGATATTCCCGTGTGCCTCAGGCCTTATACTCCCCTTTCCATAATATCAAACGTTAAACAGCATCAATGCAAAATTCTACCTTATGGACGATAGAAAAAAGAAATTTCTATGACTAGAATCCCATATCACTGTAGAAATCATCACATTGTAGATTCACAAAGAATTTAGCAAATAGAGTGAAGCTATAATGCTGTGTGAAAGCGTGTGAAGGATGGTTGAGTGTGCTAGCATGTGCAACTAGTCCCCTATGCAAGCGCTTGGAAATGAGCAAGCATCAGCAATTTGTATGACCTTCGAAAGGCTGTTTGTGGACAGCATGGCGGAAAAGAGCAGAAAGCAAACGAAGTAAGAATCAGCTGTGCTGTACCATCAAGTATCGTCTATTTCTTTAGCATCTCAATTTCATTTTGATGGCAGACAAAGGAACTACTTTTTGTTATCTTAATCAAATTCAAATTCATCTTTATCAAGACTTTTCAGTCGGATCAACCGACCATCATTAGGGAATGATAACTTAACAATAACTGCAAAATGTTTATTCACAAGTGCATTACAAGGATGCTAATTAAGAATAAAATCATATAATCCTAAAGTAAATCAAAGTTACATATAATGAAGGAATCACAGCCTACACGCAGTTCCTAACATGGATATGTAGAATACAAAGGAAACGTAAGGAAACGAGAGCGCCTTACCGATAGTGGGTTTTCTATCGGAAATGCCTTCAGTTCTTCAAAAATTTGTTATGCACGCGTACATAAAGATGATGCAAGTATATCCGATTTTCTCGAATAGATTTCACAAGTTTGTGATTTTGCACAATTTAAGTGAAGATATTGGCGCTGATTTGTTGTTATTCGGTTTTTCTCCAATAATTGTGAATGAAGAACAAAATCCTCTTTGCAATATTTTTCAGACACATTGTTTTGACACTTGAAGCTTCTCTTTTATCTTTCCTTTCTGCATAATTAAAATTAGAAGATTTTCTTCCTCTTCCAATTATTATTCTCCTTCAAATAATAAGACTTGTAAAAGAATAAAATAAGCCTCCTGAGTTGCAAGCTTTCTACCAAGGGATTATCGGGCAAAGGAAATCTTAGGTATTACATACCACAGAGCTCGTGTTATCGATTAGTGCTCAGATTATATCTTCTCAGAGATTCAGATTAAGAATTCCTGTTCTTTAAAGCACTATGTTGAGCATCAATAATGTTGGCATCAAAAAAGATCAATTTCAGATTGATTGATGTTGTCATGCAATTTGTGAATGCGTTCAGAAAACACTCTCTTGTTGTCATTCTTAAT
Source organism: Prostheceraeus crozeri (assembly GCA_907163375.1). NCBI lineage: Eukaryota > Metazoa > Platyhelminthes > Polycladida > Euryleptidae > Prostheceraeus > Prostheceraeus crozeri. Next base: position 230,730 of record CAJQUW010001499.1, on the reverse strand, counting down.
ACTGCTTCGATGTTCCGTCAACCAGATCCTACAAAGGTAGTTGGCCAAGCAGATATAATTCACTTTACAATTCTCACAGACAAATTCGTAGACTACGAAACAGATGTTAGCTACTGACATTAGCCACTTTCATATAATTTCGAGAAATATCATTGTTTTTACTGATATTCTATGGTCAGCAATAGCTTCACTAATTTTTCGCGAGCAGCTTCTGCTTATGTAATCAAGTGTTAAAGTACAGTAACTTCGTTTATCTGCAGCATGGGTAAAACTTTTATCCACTCTATCAGCGCTACATACATAGATCTATAGACATTCATAACCTATATATACGTACATATAAACTTCATGCTGTCTTCCTCGAAATTCCATCATTAAACAATTTGAGTAACTTTACGAGGACCCCAACAGCATCGACAGATCCTATTAATAAATAAACAACAAAATTCATAATCTCTTCATGCAAGACAGCAGTTACGTAGAGAACTATACGTTATAGAATCAGCCAGAGGTGTTGTGTTTGATTCCACTGTCATACTATCGAAAATGGTCAATGGAAGAAGGGTCAAAAATATATAAGCAGGAAATTATTGACTTTTACCACGAAGCCTTGATAGAATTCCGTTAAAATGGAAATCACAGACAAAGTATTTCATACTTTGCGAATTCTTCAGATATGTATCCATTATCCTGAATGCAAGGACCATCAGATTCTAATATACCTCAGCATTTCACGCACTTTTTTCAGCATTTTCTGAACATTTAAGTATGCTAGCATTCAATCTGAAATGTATCATAGCCTCTTTGAAATATAAATTAGAATTGTCGAATGATCGAACTGTAATTTCTGCATATTATAGAATTGATCGTACAACACCGATGCTTGTGATTTGATCGTAAACACGCCACTTGAGGACATCGCATTACTATTCAAGGAATGTTAATAAAGCGTGAGTGAACATGGTTGCAACATTTCAGCAATACGTCTGTGATCCCATTCGATCAGTTACGAATTTACCCACTCATTCTTCAAGCAATGAGTCATTGACAAGCGAGTAGTGGCGGCAGTTGTTGTTACTATTCTCAGTCATGTGCTTCTTTTAGCATGAGAAGAACCCCACCTGAGTAAACAGATCGAAATCATGGCGATTATCGGCTTTCGGGAAGTTCGATTCTAACTAGCGTCAAGCTGGGCGATCTGATAATAAAGTACCAAAACTAATACAGCACAGCTGAAGTGATGCAGAGTTTCCTAATGCACTTACGAACACGGAAAACAGGAAACGATGGCCAATCTGCAGAAATGACAATCGATAATGATTCACATTCAATTATGATATTGAATCAGTTGAATGTCAAGTTTCACAACTGTTAAGTTACGCAAATACAGGGAGACCAGGCAACCCACTGCTGCAGCCAACAAACTGCTTCATATATTTCAAGACAAAATCAGAACACGCGGCCTTTCATCCGCTCTAAGTCGTGTGTTGACGCGGAACTGGTGTCAATCACAGGAACAAAACTTGATAACTTGCAATGTGAGACAAGAACAATAACATGGACGGTAAGTGGACAGCAAAGCTGTTGCCATGGCAACTCAAGGCCAACCAAGAAAACGTGTTTCTGGACGCACAGGTCAGGAGCATAGAAATAAACTGTTTATCTGAAGTTGACTAGAATGGAAATTGACTCAAGGTCGCGGCACATCCGGGGGAACTAAGTTGGGGCATGAAGAACCAATTAAAAGCTTCGATTTACTCATGTGACTGATTCTAACCCAATGATACAGACGTTGGCAGGTGCATCTAAGTGAAAATGCGTGCGATTTATGTGTCGTTATTGTGCATTGCATGAAGCTTAATTTCCATTCTAGAGGTTTTATTGTTGTCAATTTCTATGGTCAGGAGCAATCGCTTGAATGGCCAGAGCTTCCATGAAACAAAGCACACTTCTGACATCGGATGTACACAAAATCTTAAAGCGCTCTCTGACACCTGGGAGGTCACATTCGTTGGTATGTAGGCCCTATGTATGTATGTATATATTTATTCATCAAATAGAAATCACAATAAATTACACATCAATTACAAGTAAGCACATAAAGTAATTCGTAAACATGACAGAAGATAAGTAATAAAAATAAGAGAAACTATTACATCAGTCGCAAGTCACGTCTATGTAAACCAATGTTTTAAGCATTGTGTGAACTACGTGCTAAAGTACACGTATAAGGCACAAAAGAATTATATCTTTTTGATGATGACGAAGCAGGTTGAATGAGTCGTTGTGAGCGAGTCGAATGATAGGGCATTAAATCATGAATGACATGAATAGGATTATACAAAGCATCATAGAAAAGACGGAGAGCCGCCGCATGACGCCTCTGCTTCAACAAAGGTAAACCAGGACAGAAACACTCAGAAATGTGAAAGTCTTTTGGGAGAGAACAAATTAACCTATGCACACGGTTCTGAAATTTCTCGAACTTATGTTCCACACTTGCAAGCAAAGACACAAATACAGGTGATGCATATTCAAAAAAGCTACGCATGAGTGAAAAATATATACTTCTCATATGCACACGAGAAATCAGAGGTTTGAGTATCCGAAGCGCATACAGTCTTTGATTCGCTACTTTAAGCAGCATGTCAGCATGACTGTCCCATGATAGCTGTCGGTTAAGAACAACACCCAAAACACGCATATAATCTACCGTTTGAACTCCGTCCAGCAAGATGGGTTGACAATCAAAAACCTTCTTTACAAAAAGAGACTTTGATTTTGCAGGATTTAGAGTAAGACCAATTTCTCTGGACCACTGGCATACATTATCATGTTCAGCATGAACTGTATGGTAAGTAAATGGCGAACAATAGAGCTCTCTGGCAAATACTTGGATCGAGGAGGAGCACTCCTCCCTCCACAATTATGCAGCGGGTCACATTTCTTCAAACTAATTCGTTCTCTGATACAGCATGCATGCCCGGTTTTTTGTTTCTCTTCCAAAGAAATTCAATATGAAATTTGAACAAATTCAAAGGCATGCATTTAAAATGATCGATCTGAGGCAAATCGAAGGTGACAGATGCCCATCACTTATAGAAAGACGAGAGCAAATCAGCAGGAAACTTTTCAAGAGGGTGGCATCATGTACTAGACATCTGCTGTACAAGTATGCTCCGAAATGTCTCCGATATTCTTGACAATTTGAAAGCAATCTTTCTTCGATTATGTCACTACCCTCGTAAATTCTGATATTTCGAAAGGCACCTTCTGAAGCTTTTCGTGGCTATGTACATGTATAACAAGTCTAATTATGCAAGCTGTGAATGTTCTAATTTAAGCATGTCATCTGACTTTATCTATTAGCATATGTCATCGATTATATTATGAATACGTTTAGAGTCAATTCATGGTTGCTTATCTCAGCATCTATCTTAATCTTCAGTGGGTCGTGGGCGAAGATTATGCAATTACAATTATCATTTATGGAAATATACTATTATTATTATTATCATCATTATTGATCATTTCCGGAAGAACTAAACACTCGCATTCAGAAGTTTTGGAAATAGTGGCTTTCATGTTTACCGCAAGCTTCCTCAAGTGAAGGTCGTTCATCAGTCGCTGCACGTTAAGGAACCACTCTCAAATTGCTCCTACATATCGTGAAAATTTGCCTTGGCTCGAAATTGGGTGAAATATATAAATCTTTGGGTAAGCCAAGTTTATGTTGCAAGTCTTAAATATCTTTTTTAACATCGCACAATATATTTCAACTTTCTGAACAAGGGTATATTCAGGTTGGAGATAACTTTGGTCACAAAGGGAGCTATTTAAGGCCTACCACCAGAGACTTGACTTTCCTAAATATTTTTATCTTACTCTCGCATAGAAAATCATTATAATAGGTGAACAACGTGCAGTTAAGTTAATAACAAATTTCTCAGGACAACAGAGCGTTTGGTTCGTTGTAAACTTGTAGACATTTCTAATTCGGTTGATTTTTATACTCCTTATCAATGACAGCTATAGATCTTGTTCACCGGATCATTGCAATACCAATCGATTTCATACATGTTCTTCATGATTCTAATGAGACAATGTCATTTTTCAATTTCCCTTTGCGGCAGGCTCGAACCATGGGCCTTCCACACCTCCGGAAGTACGGCGGCTTTACCAACTGAGCTATCCTACCACTTGTAAACGAGGTAAGTCTTCGGTAAGTTCAAATCATACAATAAGCGTGAATTCAGACCGATTTGCACAATCATTTACAATGCTGTGATGAAGAGGAAAAGAAGCGGGATGGTACAATTTTACACCGTTCATAGAAGAACCAACCGAAGAATGCAGCTGTTTATTATCTAGAGAAAGTTGGAACACAACGGTTCCATCGCTGTTACAAGACTTTGCTAGGATTTTTCCCAGGATTATGGAACTGTTCCAGGATTGCTGCCTCATGTACAGATAATAAATTCATTAGATTTTTCTAGAACTCCTCACCTCTACAGTATGTTGACAATCAGATCCGGCGGCGCTCAGTCGTTCAAATAAGGCTTTGCATAGTAGAGGGATAATCCCTTCTTGCCCTGGTTCGTTTGGTTTGCCCATCATAGTGTAGGATTTGCCTGCACCAGTCTGTCCGTAGGCAAAAATGCAAACATTGTAGCCTTCGAATGAGTGGTCCAGAAATTCCACACCAATGTCGTTGTAGACGCGATGCTGTCCTGCGAAGTTTGGGTCTGCTGGCTGGAAGGGACAATTTTCAGAATGTAGAAGTCAATAATGTAATCAATCAATGATTGAAATTTTCATTATTGCAGCAAATTAGCGAGAACAAAAGATACTTCAAGTTGTTAGTGAGATAAATATGGAGGAATTTCTCATAATACACGCAGTAGTCAATAAACACGAAAGAGGACAAGAAGGGGTACTTCTCTTCTCCCCCCCCCCACATTTTTCAAGTTTTCCAAAATCATCAAATTTCGCCAAAGTTAGTCACATTGGGTTTAGAATATGCTTGATCTGTCACTGAGCGACACTACAACACCACTGAGAGGTCTTACTTAAACCCTGGGATGAAGGATTGGTCCCTTGGATGCTCAGTTAGAATACATGGTACAGCTGTGATCATGAACTTCGTGTTATTGTTGTTTACAGACAAATGACGAGCAGTTGTCTAATTCTGAGACTGTAAATGTTCTACAAGTCAGATAAGAGGAGTTTTACACACTCAACGCTATGCGACGTTAGTGAGACTGTCCGTAGGAGCAAGAGAAGATCGTTGACGATGCAACACTTCCGGGTGTCAACAACAGAAATGTGGGGGGGGGGAGAATAGAAGTACCCAAGAAGGTGATCAGCACTAAAACAAAACATTAACTGAAATGAAGAAATGGAATGAAGCTGACATAGATATCCGTGACATTGAAATATTTACCCCAATTTAGGCTTAAGGGACTGGAATTATCACAGCGTTTCGATTCACCTAAACGAGTGTAGGTATAGTGCCACTAGCCGCTTCAACTGTCTTCACGCTTCCACTCGATGCTTCTTGGCAATTATGGGCCAGCAATGGCACTGGCGTGAGAATCGTCGCCATTTCATGAAAATCTCTCTAACTCTGACCTCTACTGGCTGGACTCTGTCCTTCTTTCAAATGCCTGAGGTACATTTCAGTCAATAGTGACTACTCTATTTTTTTTGATAGATGCTAATCTTTCTCTATTATAAATTTAATTTTTGAGGCTGTGCATCTTAAATGTACAGGACCGCGCTTGGTCGGGTTTGAGCGTCCAGGATTAAGCGGTCGAAACGCGATCGTCCTGACCAAGTTCCTGTTGATTCAAATAGTTTGTATGCATATTTTGTACAATTCTATTTCACGTTTTAGCTTAAGGAACTAATATTAATTCTCTTACACACCTGGTAGATTTTAGATAGCGTAATCCCGCTGTGTTATTAGCTACAGTAGATCTGGTATTTTGATTGGAAACAGACCTGTCCTCTTATCATCTGAATGGGCAGACTGTTAAATAGGATCTTTTCAATATATAAGTGATAAACATAATTTTGAACAGAACGACTTACTCGCCAATTCATTACACATGAGGAGAGGAGAAGCGTTGTTTGTCCTTCCAGTAAGAATTTTTAAAATTTTTAGACATTTTAGGATATAAAACTTTTCTTTTAAATCATACTTTGTACCTATTGAAAATTAACTAGTCATTAGCTTGTTTTTTTTAACTTTGTTACCTTGACGCACTTTGCTACGTTGAATTATCAAACAGACAACATCCGATCAACTTCATCTTCGAAACGCAGATGCTTTTGAGAATCATAAATCGATAGCTTTAAAAAGCCGATTCTCGAAAGCTCCTCAGACTTAAAAGATTAATTCTCGTGATGAAAAAATGATGACATTTGTAAATATCAAATCGTCGAACTATTGTTATTATCCGCATTAGTTGCCATGGGAGCTTATTTGGTTTTTAGAGCATGAAAAATTATTGAAAAGCAATCATGAAGATTCAATCCAATTAAGGTAAGTTATATAAAAGTAATAAAAACTCCCCTTTTCAGTTTATAGACCGATATAATAAAGTAAAAGTTTAACATATCAAAGACAGGCCTTCGGCGTCCAACACCTTCGACGGTCGATGTTTGGATGGCACACATGCAGCCTTTGTGAAGGTTTATATAAGAGTGAATGATATCAATAACTGTGTTGTATGTATGATTGACTGTGGAACTGTGAAGTTAGATTGTAAAAAGGTAATTCACGTTTCTTGTATCTAGTGTGTTGGATAGTTTGCTAATGAGACCGACCTGAAAAGTCCCCATGTCGCCAGCGATATAATGTTTGCCCAATTAAGCCGTTATGATTAATTTCATTAGTTCCTATAACCACCTTTTAGCACAATTGTGCGAAATAATGTTTGACCGCTCCATGAAATAAGACGTCATATCGTTAAAGAGGGCTTTCAATAGTAAATATAAAAAAAGAAAGAAAAAAGAAAGTAAGTGTATACAATAATAGTAAGTATATATAATAGAAAGCGCTTGCTTGTCGGCCTCATCATTCAAAATACAGTCCTGCTGTACCATCTTGGAACTTATTGCAGGACTATCAATCAATGAACACCCTGTGCGTATGTTGGCACCGGCATTTTCTGCAAGTTTGAAGACCTTGATTTTGATTAGAGAATAATTGTTGTAGTGCTGCTGTTTTCCAATTAGCTAATTCAGTATTACATAAACTTAATTGAATTGAATAAATTGAAGTGAGATGTCTTATCACCTACAATTGATAACTGCTACATAACATGTCTTTATGTTGGAGTAGTTGTTGGGAAAATTCCGTAACACCCACAGTTTCTCCAATACCAGGCACCAGACGTGAGCGTGGGACGGGATTTCCCCTGCCATAAAGCAAATATTACTGCAACTCGTTTTGTTTTTTCCTAACATGCTTCATAAACATCCTTCTAATTCTTCTGATTCCATTTTCATGATTTTCGATTTGTTCTGCTCTATATTGTGATTTGAAATGTTTTCCTGCTTTATTCACAAGTTGAAACTACACCACTTCGTCCTTTCAAGAACAAAACAATGAATTAAGCCGTTTACATACAACATACAGAACAGCTTTACAATCGTGTGGTGATTTTCGATAAAAAGAATGATGGAGTACCTGGGTATCGATCCCAGTACCTCTCGCATGCTAAGCGAGCGCTCTACCATTTGAGCTAGTACCCCATTAGCGCCTCATCGACATCTGCATGTTACTGGTGAAGTGACTAAACATTGAATAGATAAGCAACATGCAGACGATTGTTCGATCATGTTACTAATGGATTGCATTTTGTCATTCAATTAGGATCATTGTCGGTGGTATCGAGGGATATTTTCAGGCTTATAAAACCATGGAAATGAGGAGGAACATAATGACAGCATCAAGTCTGATTCTTCAAAGATAAACTGAAATTTATAGCAGTGTACTCTTAGGATACGCAATTTTTAACAATTCATACGGATTTTATGCAATATTTCCGGATAATCTACCAGACATTATTCAATTGAAAATAATCAAGCTAAAATGAATGAATGCAGTCAATGTTGAACTTCCTTGAAGTTTCACAATAATATTCCAATGTATTTCTTTTATTCTTTTATTTTAACAACCCCATTTTTCCTGAAAAGGGGCAGGGGAAATATCATATACATAGAAATAACACGATATTCATAGTGGCAGTTAGTAGTGATGTCTTCTCCATCACATCCTTTGCGCGTCCTTGACAATTTGCCGCCATTTCTGTCCATCGCCTTCTCCTTCCAAGTCCTCCAGTCTTCTTCTGTGCTTTCCACGTCTCTCTTGATACAGTCCTTTCAACGAATCCTTGACCGTCCACCTCTTATTGTCATTGTGTCATTCATCTCTTCCACTTGTTTCACTACCCTTTCGTCTCCCATCCTTACCACATGCCCTGCCCACCGCAGTCTCTTTTGTACCACTTTCTGTGTCAATTTTCTTCAATCCTACTTCCTCACTCAGCTCCGCCATTCTTCGCTTTTCCACCAACCTTACACCACATCTATCACACACACTATCTATCTATCTACACAGCCTTATCCAGTTATTTTCACACACTTGCAACATCTTTTGCTGCTGCTCACTTAGTGCCATCGTTTCTACTCCGTATGTCAATGCTGGCAAGACACATGTTTCCAAAACCTTTCCTCGTATCCTCTTGCCAGTTTTTCTGTCCACCAGCAGTCCTGCCACTTTCCTGTATGCCCCAGCTCCGGCCTGCATCATTCTTCTCGCTTCTGCATCTCACCGACCATCTTCAGAGAACACTCCACTAAGGTACAAAACTATGTATGTTCTTATATGTCTTTAATTACTTCATAGATAGATTCTTATGCTTCAATGTCAGAAACTTAATTTCAGAAATTATTTTATCATCAATCATTCATCACTTTTATTAATTCATCTGCTTTAGTTTGATTATCTTCCTACCATCAATAGAGGCTCTGTAAGTGACGAAAAAGACACAACTCACTCCAGTATGACTCCAGTAACTGTAGTCGAATGAAAATGTCTTCGGAGGTTCATTGCTTCCAGGTCGAGAAATACCTAAGGAAAAGAGAACAAGAAATCATTGTCTGATCTCATTTCCATTCAATAGACGTCGTGTAGGGGCATCATCACAACAAGAATCCACTTTCTTTGCGCCTCATGATCCAGGTTTCGATTTCTCTTACTCATTTTTTATCTCTAACTCGCAGTGTCTCAAATGAGGACATTTCAAGTCTATCGACCCTCGCGTGAGTTCCCCAACAGAGGAATACATGTCTCTTCGAATTCGAACTATAATCCCTTCTACTCAACTTTTTCTCTTACACGTAATACAATCCTTCCCTAAGAGGCATGTCAGACCTAATGAACTGAAGAATAGAAAAAGAATATTGCGAATGTCTGAGATATCATTTACAGCCAATGTGGGTAAGATCGAAATGAATAACAACATCAAAATTCAAATGCACTTATACACATAGTGAAATAAGTCGTACTTTCGATGAATGAAATGAAACTCGGCAATCTTAATGGATTCTAATAACAAATTTTGAATTCGAAAAAAAGAAGTCTCTTGATTTTTGGAATGACTGTCATAATCTTAAAACTATGTACTGTGATTCGTCTACTCTCCGGTGTGTATGTCGTTTTCATACAAGCGCTGGATGATGAGTTGAAGATCTTAGAAGAGTTGACGGAAAGAAGAAATAGACATTGAGAAGGGTACAGAAGGAGAGAGATTGAGAGGGGGAGAGAGAGAGATTGTGAGGGAAGGAGAGAGAGAGAGACTGAGAGGGAAGGAGAGAGAGAGATTGAGAGGGAAGGAGAGAGAGAGACTGAGAGGGAAGGAGAGAGAGAGATTGAGAGGGAAGGAGAGAGAGAGACTGAGAGGGAAGGAGAGAGAGAGACTGAGAGGGAAGGAGAGAGAGATTGAGAGGGAAGGAGAGAGAGATTGAGAGGGAAGGAGAGAGAGAGAGGGGGGGAGGGAATGAGGGAGATAGAGATGGAGGGAGGGAGAGAGAGGGAGGGAAGGAGAGAGAGAGAGACTGAGAGGGAAGGAGAGAGAGAGATTGAGAGGGAAGGAGAGAGATTGAGAGAGGGAGAGAGAGGGAGGGAGAGAGATTGAGAGGGAAGGAGAGAGAGAGACTGAGAGGGAAGGAGAGAGAGATTGAGAGGGAAGGAGAGAGAGAGATTGAGAGGGAAGGAGAGAGATTGAGAGAGGGAGAGAGAGGGAGGGAGAGAGATTGAGAGGGAAGGAGAGAGAGAGAGGGAGAGGGAAGGAGAGAGAGAGACTGAGAGGGAAGGAGAGAGAGAGATTGAGAGGGAAGGAGAGAGATTGAGAGAGGGAGGGAAGGAGAGAGATTGAGAGAGGGAGGGAAGGAGAGAGATTGAGAGGGAAGGAGAGAGAGAGAGAGGGAAGGAGAGAGAGGGAGGGAGAGAGATTGAGAGAGGGAGGGAGAGAGATTGAGAGAGGGAGAGAGAGAGAGGGAGAGAGAGGGAGGGAGAGAGATTGAGAGGGAAGGAGAGAGAGAGACAGAGAGAGAGAGAGGGAGAGAGGGAGGGAGAGAGATTGAGAGGGAAGGAGAGAGAGAGGGAGAGGGAAGGAGAGAGAGAGACTGAGAGGGAAGGAGAGAGAGAGATTGAGAGGGAAGGAGAGAGATTGAGAGAGGGAGAGAGAGGGAGGGAGAGAGATTGAGAGGGAAGGAGAGAGAGAGGGAGAGAGATTGAGAGGGAAGGAGAGAGAGAGGTAGAGAGAGATTGAGAGGGAGGGAGAGAGATTGAGAGGGGGAGGGAGAGAGATTGAGAGGGAAGGAGAGAGAGAGGGAGAGAGAGATTGAGAGAGAGATTGAGAGGGAGGGAGAGAGATTGAGAGGGAAGGAGAGAGAGAGGGAGAGAGAGATTGAGAGGGAGGGAGAGAGATTGAGAGGGGGAGGGAGAGAGATTGAGAGGGAAGGAGAGAGAGAGGTAGAGAGAGATTGAGAGGGAGGGAGAGAGATTGAGAGGGGGAGGGAGAGAGAGATTGAGAGGGAAGGAGAGAGAGAGATGGAGAGATTGAGAGGGAAGGAGAGAGATTGAGAGGGGGAGGGAGAGAGATTGAGAGGGAAGGAGAGAGAGAGATAGAGGGAGAGAGATTGAGAGGGAAGGAGAGAGAGAGGTAGAGAGAGATTGAGAGGGGGAGGGAGAGAGATTGAGAGGGGGAGTGAGAGAGATTGAGAGGGGGAGGGAGAGAGAATGAGGAGAGAGATTGAGAGGAAGGAGAGAGAGATTGAGAGGGGAGGGAGAGAGGGAGAGAGAGATTGAGAGGGTGCGTGAGAGAGATTGAGAGTGATTGAGAGAGTGAGTGAGAGAGAGATTGAGAGGGAATGAGAGAGAGAGGGAGAGAGAGATTGAGAGGGAGGGAGGGAGGGAGGGAGAGAGATTGAGAGAGCTGGAGAGGTGGAGGGAGAGAGATTGAGAGGGAAGGAGAGAGAGAGAGATAGAGGGAGAGAGATTGAGAGGGAGGGAGAGAGATTGAGAGGGAAGGAGAGAGAGAGGGAGAGAGAGATTGAGAGGGGGAGGAAGGGAGGGAGGGAGAGAGATTGAGGGAGGGAGGGAAGGAGAGAGATTGAGAGAGGGAGGGAAGGAGAGAGATTGAGAGGGGGAGGGAGAGAGATAGAGGGAGAGAGAGATTGAGAGGGAAGGAGAGAGAGAGGGAGAGAGAGATTGAGAGGGGGAGGAAGGGAGGGAGGGAGGGAGATTGAGAGGCGGAGGGGGAGGAAGGGAGAGAGAGAGATAGGTAGATAGATAGATGGAAGGAAGTTGGAGATACAGTGAAAAGGAGAATGAAGAAATGAAGGTGATGATTATTTACTACGCCTTCTTGAGGATGAGGTGCTTTATTATCGGAAGTTCATCAATCATCGAAGTCGGTCACGATGAGGTTGCGGTGGGAATGAGAACATTTATGTCATTCAAAATACTTAATTGTTGAGGAAGACAAAAGGTCTCAGCGTCGCACGAGGTGTCTATTTTCCATCCATGTACACGAGAAGTTCATTCTCATCGATTTGTCCCTTCTAACTTCATCTCTGATACTTCAATCGACTGAAAATCTCTCATCTTACATCAACTAACAACTATAAATAGTACGCCAGCATTGTCATCGACAGATATGAGTGTATCTTTTCTGTATTCACGGATGTATGAATGGGAGAGACATCGGTGACATCTTGCATTTGAAATGGTTCTTAAATGATGGAGAAGAGATGTGGTACAGTAATTGAGATCTTTTCTACATCCGTCACTCTGCGTGTTGAAGAATATTAATAAAATAAGAAATTGTCGGCAAAAAGCCGTCTTGTTTAAAAGATGTTATACCTACCGTCTATGAAATTCAAATTTTCCAATTCAAACAGAAATAATGAATACAATAGAAAGATGATGTCATGGAAATATTAACAGGACTGGGAAATGCACTTGCATACCTATATACATGTATAGGTAGAAATTAATGATTTTATAAACGAACTTATTTCTATGTATATGTTGAAAAGTTACCATAGCCCTCAATAGCACACGAGCGATACTCTACAGTCCTTGCGGTCAAGACTTTGCAGTTCATGGTGATCTTTTATGCTACAATAGATAAATAATACAAATAATACAATATCTTACGCAACTTGTGCATGATTGCATCTTTATGGCATTCCACCTTTTTAACCTTATTTTGGTTTATGTCAAATAGCTAACAATATTCGCTAACTTGACTCCATCGATCTTCTTATCTTTTACATAGCTTGCGGTTTTATTTCCTTTATTATCATTTCTGCGGTTCTATTCATTTTTCAGTCGCTATTTGGTTAATTAACAGAAGGTAGCAAATGCTGGTCACTTGCGTGTAATTCTAATGAAATTTAAATTCAAAAAGTATAACAATCTTTAATAGATATCTTATATAAGATATCTAACATATGCCAGATGGGATGCATGCATAGAAATAAATTACCTTCATTCGATTAAAAAGTCCTTTTCAGTACTCTGAGCGATATCGTTGTCTCAATCGCTGCGCTCTCTGAACAACAATACTCAACACCTCGTTTCGAAAAGTTGACTTTTTAATCTTCGTAAAACTAATTATAATCATACGAAAAAGACAATGTTAGCATCTGTTTGATGGATGTCCAATTAACTCTAAATCGTTTACCGAAAACATATTCTAGACATGAAGTATACCAGTTTTCCCTACTTTTCTCATTTTTCTATGATCCTTTGCATAAATATTAATATATACTAGTATATACTAATATACTTCCCTTCGTAACATAGTCTCAAAAGATGCGGGTCGATATGGTACCAAAAGTTACTACTCGACATTAATGGGTTAAGCCCTCGACGCGGCCTGTGTAAGCGAACATTTAGGTAAATACTGTAACATCATTTTTGACAACACGGATTTTTGCCAAAAACTTTTCTGCAAAAATACTTATTAAGTAGAATTATCTCTTCTATTAGTCAAATATTTCTCAATGTTTTTTTAGGTGAAATAACAATTCATTCAATAATCTACATCTAATGTACATGTATAGCAAATAATGCAATAAATTGTCAATCATTCATCAAGATTTTAAAGGCAATATCTAGCCATATGCACGCCTCCTCATGAAGTCCGGACAGTCCAGTTGACTGAGATCATCATTTAGCAACTTCAAAGCAGTGATATAGAACGATAAGAAAAGTCCAGCTCCCGCCATTACTAATAACGCTCTTCCCGCTCTACTGTAGCTGTATTTTTGGATTCCTGTTCTACACAACCCCGCGACACATCAACATTTCTCACATGATGTGAACTCTGCTCGGATCTACTATGTTACGTCAACAACTATTTTTGAGGGAAATTTATATTTCATAGACAAAGGAAGACACGTATGATATGTAGCGCTTGTTATTCAACCAATCATTTTGACATCTCAACATTTATTACAGTTCATAGACTTATAATAATAATAATAATTGTATTTGATTCAAGGAAAACAAATACAGAGCCCATCTAAAGGGCTAACCAGGCATATCATGATAGAAGAGTTATACACAAGTTGTCAAGCTATTGGTGTGGAGTCACGGAATGAAAGAAAAAGTGTTAATAAGAGAGCGTACATTGTTTCCAGTAATTACCAAATATCAAGTCTTTGAAATAGTCTCTCAATAACTACTTTGAATTTTGAAACGGATTCAACATTTATTTCTGCATCTGACAGCATATTCCAGTATCGGGCAATTCCTGCTGGACCAGTGAAAAAATAATTGCGATAATTGTGATGGCAGCGGCTTGTGTAAAGTCGGAAGTGATTACCTCGAGGTCACATGATTTGAAATGCCATGTTCTAGAATAGTACAGTTCTGTCGACAAAATGAGCATTTATTGTGTCGACATTCTGTGAGTTCCGCTCTGCTCACATAAAGACCTGTTGGGGTATCGGAAGTGTTGAGTTGTATTTTATTTGCAAAAGGCTCCATATAGGTTGTAAACTGTATAACAGACCTGTGCTGTAATTGTAGTTGCAATTGCAATTACTGTAATAGGCAATTGTAATCAATTACATTTTTAGCCATGCAATTGAGAATTAATTGCAATTACTTTGCAGTCAGCGCAGCCTAATATTCATTCAGTATGCAGCTGAAATTATTTGACTCTCATGGTCGATAGTGCGTTATCATACTTAGATGTGTAGTGAGTGTACAACTATCGGTATTTTTTCAAAAATAAATATATGACGAAGTATATTTCCAAAATCTAAATTAAGTGCTGGTGTATATTCTTTCCCCCAATCTTAACTTGTGAACTGAAATAGTAAATCAGGGAAATAGGCCTACTATTGCTAAAAATCTCCCTTCGGAAACAGAGAGACAAATAAATTATTTTAGAAGTCAAAGCTGAAATCTTCAAATCAATTCAAATCTTAGCAGAGATGTGATTGCAAGCACAGCAAAGTCCCCTAGAAGCTACAAGTCTCGATATCCCAATCCTATATCTTCAGTTCAAATCGCAGTAGAAATGTGAGACGAAAACGAAAGGAAGGGAGAATGAAAAGGTTGTACTTTAATATCAGTGCTACAAGCGTCGTCTGCTTTTCTGGGGAGCAATTGTAATTGTAATTAACCTAAGAAAATCCGCCTGGAAAAAGAAGTGGTGGGGAAACGCATTGTGTAATGCTGACAATCATCTAGCGTAATTGCAAAGTAATTGATGAAAAGGGGAGTACTCAATCACATTTTCAAGCAAGTAATTTGTTGTTGTGATCAACTACATTTCATGACTGACAAGTCTAGACTTTTCGAATAAAATAATCTCCACACTTACTGGTAGAACTGCCGCTCATAGATATGATGCATGTTGCCTCCTTGTTGATCTCCCTGCTATTGAAGGGCCTAACACGAACGGCGACCTTGACGCTTGACATGACGGACCTATAAAAACAGGAAAACAAACACTATCATGCATAGGACACAATGAGAAGATGCTGCGATAAAAATACGAATAATATGTCTTTGAAGCACAGCTGATGTTGTAACGGACAAATATAATAAATGCTTGACATGACATTTTCAATTGCTGTTGATGTAAAGTCGAGACGCTACTGAAATTTACTGACGTTGCTGAGATCTCAAATGCGAGTGTTTGAGAGTACGTTAAATTTCATTGAAATAATCTCATGTCATTAGAGCACAATTCAAGAGGGATTTACTAGTAGATATCCAACAAATTGAGACGGATGTAACTTAAAGTGCGATTGTTGATTTCATGTGGTTGACAATGGTTGATGCATCAAAATTTTGTGCTGCTAGACTACACATGCTGCCGTGTATTATTTTTTCCTAATTTTCTTGCAGCTTATAATTGTAAAAGATTTCAGATTGTCAATTCGACTGAGCAATACCACAGATTTGAGCAATTTGAAGACGAACTTTCTTGCCATCCGTCGATTTCTGGCGAACTAGAATTCATAAACGCACAACAGCCTGTTGCTCTGCCAAATAATTGGGCATCTACTTTTCGTTATTAGCAATACACAGTTTTTGCGACAATTGACCACTATGCGTGCAAAATAGCATATAAAAGAATCAGAAAGGTAGTCTGAGGACATTTCCTAAACATAAGCCATCAGTTCCCTTCGTAGTCGATTTCCTATAGCCTCTTCACCTGAACTGCGCACTTATCGGAACACTCACATTCATATCCGTGTTGGTTGTTTCTATTATTCCATTTATTCATTATTTTCTCAATACAGAATTCAAGGTCCATGTACAGGCATAAATTTACTAAGTTTTGCACAAAAGGGATGACTGTATGCAAGACTCATCAAAAATGTATCGGAATAACTTTCTCGAATTGAAGGGCCGAATTGAAGCACACGTAAAAGCGCATGAAAAAGACCAATCAAAAAGAGATGCCAATGCATGCGTGCTGTACAGTGTTCAGTGCATAGTAAGAGAAACGAGAATATTTTGTAGTCAGGAAGCTTGGGCTTGATGACATTACGAATGTGCTTGCTCCTCGAGTCACCATGTGATGAATGCCTAGTTAGATGAGATCAATCTTTGAGAATCACCTCTAATCCCCTTGTGGTTTAAGATGAGACTTAAAATACTCCAGCATGTCGCAAAGACGGTGTCAACTGTATTTTCAGAGAAATTGCATGTATTTAAAAGCTGTTTATTAGATCACTTTTACAAAGGATGGCATTTTACTTTGTCGTTATGTAATGGTGAAAAGCTTTTACTGTACCACCATATCTTTAAAAATCTGTGAATCTGTTCTGTAAATTAGAAACTTTTAATGCAGTTATCTGTGAATTGTCCTCAAAATGCGGTATATGATGATGTTTGATAATATAAATAATCTGAGCATTTCATAAGTGATAGTTATCGCACTCTATGCTTCGTCGATGATTCGATCATTCAAACTACAGTTCGACTTGACTTAAAGCACTGAAATATCGCCGATGTCCTCAAAGACTTGTGTATTATGGTAGAAATAACTACTCCAAATATCCAGTCGAACAGAGAGAAGCACTAAGAGATACATTCCTTAAGAAGATTCAATACTTACCACACATGGAAGAAGTATAAGATGAGATATCGTCCACGAATATAATCCAAGCGTTATGATGAGAATGCAAAGGTCAGTTGGACACAGCGGATAAAGTCTGCATTTGGTGAAAGCATCTGTGAAATAGTATGCATCCTAATGCTTTCTGTCGATTTAATAATTGAAAATACGGATTTGAACGTAACTTCTAGTTGCTGCAACTCATTTTGTACTATATAGCTGTCTCTTGTTTTATGACATTACATAATATCATACAGTTATTACACTCGTCTGTGAACAGATTGCCTGGCATGACATAATGACCAATAACAGATGACCGAAATGCTTCAATAGTGAATTATTCATACATTGCGGTACATGAGATTGAAATTATGAATATTCTTTCTAGCCTCGGATATTTAACATCCGATTAACAGCCCTGTTATTTGGTTGAAATGGATGACATGGCTTCTCATTCAAACCATGTGAGACTTGTTGTAGCTTGCTTCCTCATGAAATCAATACCTCGGCTGACTCATCAGAATGACAGCTAACTTTCGATGCGTGCGTGGTTGTACATGAACCAAGTTCTTCTTTCACCTCGTCGGTCTACTATCTTTCGTCGAGTCGGGTTCGAGTCAATAACAAGTGATAATGGATGTCAATAGAAAGCAAAGAAGCAACTTCAGCCGAGTTTGCTGAAACGCAGGATTCGATAATCGTGTGTGGAACCTGGCCAATCTGCCACAACGCTTATGAATCGTCCCGTGTAATCACAAATACACTGAACTGCAATACTATGGTATCCTTTTCTGTTAACATAATGTGGTTCTTGATCTCCTATTGGGGCTTGAATTCGGATATGTGTCCCATCAAAGGCACCAATAATGACTGGAATTCCAAATTTCTGGGAAAATCCTGATTTGATATTGCAGATATCATAGTCACTGGTTGGAAAATAAATAAAGTCCTTCAACAAACTTGAGAGGCACAAGGAAACATTAAATATAATGCGACTAACACTTGAAATATGTATGCCAAATGTATCGCCGATTGTTTTCAATTTGTCTCCGGTAGCATTATATCTCAATGCACATAGTAATTGTAACTCAGAAGTTAGTGCATAATTCCTTCTTGAAGCATGGGCCAAATCTTCATCAATCAAATTATGGATGTAGTTGAATGTACTTTTTGTAAAGTGGAAACGTTGCCTGAATTCTTCCTCGTTATACTTTTCAAAACAATCCACTCGATCTGAGAATCTTCTTGGGTTTCTGTTTGCACTATCAACGTTAAAGATAGGAATAAATACCATTTCTATTTCTTTTCACTCACTCCGTATGCGTATATACGGGACTAAAGTTTAACAGATGCATCATGTTAAAGTAAGTTCACATCACCTTTAAAATCGACCTGTTAAATCTAACTGGTGTTAAAATTAACTGCCCGTTTATTATATGCAACTACTGTCAATTCAAGCGGCCCTGTTATGATATATTCTGACAGCTCCGTTAAACTAACGGCCCTGTTAATAGTTTTATGCAACCGGGCCCAGGTGTATTCTGCTTGTGTCCGTAGCGCGATGATGTACGTGAGTGAGACATGTGCCGTGAAATCAAATTATGAAGAGGCTGGCCGATGGACAGAGAAGTGAAGATGAACCTGGAATGTATTTCCGATGTTCTACGAAGAAGAAGACTGCGGTGGTGTTGCCACATTCTGAGAAGAGATGAGAATGACTGGACGAAAAGATCTTTCCAGATGGAGGTCGAAGGCAGAAGGCCGAGAGGAAGAGCAAGGAAAACATGGTCGCAAGTCGTCTCCGAGGATCTTCTCGCTGTGGACCTGAATCCAGCAATGGTCTACGATCGACAGGAGTGGAGGCGGGCCATCAGAAAGCAACAACCGTCTGACCCCGCTCATCGTAGACATGGACGAAAAACGGGGAAGTAAGTAAGTTACGCCAATTATGAATAATCTGTAACCAGCCGCTTTTCAGAAGCCATTTTCATGCAAGATGATGGAATAGTTTCTTTGATAATGATGTAGTCATAGTTTGCATATGAAAAATTGAGTAAGGATCTACCTATACATGACTTTCCTAACTCAAATATGGAACAGTGAAAACTATAGGTAATCAAGAATGATTGAATTTATGTGCACCTTTTTAGCCGAAAATGTAACCCGCAAACTCATTGACATCTGAGTCAAAGTCATCTGAAACCCTATTTAGATTTAGACGTACCAATGAAAATATATAGCTTGATAAAATATAGAGCTAATAATCACGACCATATGGTAAGAACTGGTATCTACAAAAATAGGAAAGCATATAATGAACGCCTGTGCGAAACTTGCAGCAATCAAAAGATTGAAACAATTTATCATTTCTTTTTTGAATGTCCTACATACTATAAACTAGAATGAAATTTACACCGTTCTTAAGGAACATCAGCTGCAAAGACGAATTTTATACTATCATAAGTGCTCCCAGTATCGCCGAAGTAAAAGGTATCTGAAGATTTCAAAATGATTCTAATAAAGTGAGGAAAAGGATAGATCTTGATTTCTATGCCAAATCAGTCTTCATCAAAGTCCATCGTGATATTTCATACTTCCTATTGTCTGATTTCTATGTCGAACCAGATTGAATTCTACTGAGAATATCTACGAAAATCATAAGACTGTTTCCTATCTTCTAACAGTGCAAATGCAAACGAACGCAAACAAAATCAATTCGATGTTGATAGTTTTTATGCCGATTGATAAAATAGATTGTACGCAAATTCTCTACCCAGTCATTTACGAAACTAATCTGCGCAAACATTGGAGAACCGGTCATTGCCATAGGAAACTTGAATTTCATCATCAATTCGATTACAGGTGAGATACATAATCACTTCATTTCTATCTGATCAAATGCATTCTATTTGTATATATCTACTTGCATTGCATGTTGACCGGCTCTCCAAAATTTGTTGATACAAATTTTATAAATATGCCATTAACGTTGTCCGAACGAGAAATAAATCCAGAGAAAAACCCAGTGTTGTAACTGAAACTTATTTCTTACCGTGGATATCAATACCTTAAAACATGCATTCGCACAGTAATCTTTGAGAATGAATGCCTTCTAGTTCCAGGCAATGACTAACTAGCATGATAAATTGTGATACTATATTTATGATGCATATAATGAATTATGGCCTCTTCTTTCGATCCGTCCTATCACGTCACGAACTTGTTCATTGTGTATAATCATTTCATCGCTCGTAATCATCATTAGTGTTTATCATGTGTTCCAAATTGGAATTAAACGTTTTAACTTTTGACAATGATTCTTGATGATAATTTAGAGGAGCCCAGTAAAGAGCTGTCTGGCTTCAGGTGACCCACACAGTCAATTTGCTTATCCGTATCTGATTTAAGCAATAAAAGTGTTCACCACATTTCCTTGAAGTATGTTGGATCAGATATGGAATAACTTCCATACAAGCCTGTTGGAAGGACAGAATTTTTCGATCCACATCCGTATCATTTCCACTGAAGAATTACCGGAATTTTCTGTGGATTCACATCCCATCCCATAACTGAATATTATTCCAAATAAAATCCTTTCTAGCTTCTTGCATTTTATGTTTTCATGAAAATGTCTTTTAATTATGATGATTTTAGTTTTTTTACCTTTCAAATTGTCGTGAAAATGTGAGTCAAGCACAGGAGGTGGGCGCTCAAACTGCTATTTGCATCTCCACAATCCTTATTCACAATTATTTTTCATTTTCTCTTCTCTGCAGTTCTCCACCTGCTCAAACTAAAGTGATACTTGCCTGCACTCCATCCCTCTCCTGCCTTTGCGGTGTATGCACAACATGAAGGCTACTTGCACATAAAGTTCGCTACCAATTTTATAATCAACTGTCCAATTGATTAGCGGAAGAAACTAAAACAATTCCAATATCAAACCTCGCTCCGAGGAGAGGCGTTTTTCGTCTTCTTCCCTCTCGATATTTTGCACTGGCTTCCGAAATACTTCATATTTGGCATCGCACTTCTCAATAGCTCATATAATTTTGAATTTGACCCTCAAATACAGGCCTTGATTCAAAACTTCATCCGAACATATTCACATTAGCATATTCAATATTTTTGCTTTCTAGTACGTCATATGCTAGTCTAAAATGAAATATATCGATGACATGTCCTTCTACCAATGATCTACAATGATCTAGCTGTTATTTGCTTTTATTAATCTCTTATGTCGAATGTCTTTCCCACGACCAACACCTCTGAATATGAATCTCAGAGTACTGTCCAGGCTTTATTCAAACTTTTCTTCGTTTTAAATATGAATAGGCCTTCGGAATATTACATTAGTGACTGTGTAGGTCTATGAATTATACTGTGTAGCCTATAATAATCGTTCAATCAATCGCCTTTTGACTTGTGAATAATTACTTTAATTGGAAT
Source organism: Prostheceraeus crozeri (assembly GCA_907163375.1). Lineage (NCBI taxonomy): Eukaryota > Metazoa > Platyhelminthes > Polycladida > Euryleptidae > Prostheceraeus > Prostheceraeus crozeri. Next base: position 209,113 of record CAJQUW010001499.1, on the reverse strand, counting down.
AATTGAGACCTGATCCAATCAATTAATTGCAATTTATGTCTAATATTTTTTCAGGCCCTGACGTTGTTGCATTCCTATCACATTTCCCATGAGGTTCCCATGGGATTCCAATTCCCACCAACAAGCTTGCCTCTACAACTAACATATCAGCATTTGAAGGAAACCCCACGAATTGTCCACGGGCTTATTGCTCCATGCGCCTCAAGTGAACGTTGATGATAACTAGGTGTACATGCACGTCTTTTAAAAATATCAATCATTCCATGACAGTCGAAGTGAAATCAAACGATTCGTGTCTCGCAACTTTCATTACATCATTCTATCAATATGTTACTGGGGACGCAACCTGACATGTCATGGCGATCTTTTACGCAGCAAAGATCAAAGATCTGTAACCGGTCAACTTAGTTCATATAATCAGCAAGAAAGATAAGTTTACAGCCAGGATAATGTTTCAAGAGCTCCTGGATATTTTGGGCGATGTCATCGAATTCCCAGACTTTTTAATATGGATCTGAACTGTCATTGTATAATGAATGCTAGTTATGTAAAGCAAAATTCAAACTTAAGTTATAGTAACTTAAAAGTTTTCATTGACCAAAAAGTATCTGCATTGTAATTAATTGATTGCTGACGTCGAATAATTACAATTAATTGATTGCTGATGGATGATAATTCCATACAGGCGGAAGCCAAAAGAAGCGGAAACAAACGGGGGTCATTTGATGGCATAGAAATTGATAACAATAAAACCTCTAGAATGGAAGTAAAGCTTCATGCAATACACAATAGTGGCACAAAAATCGCACGCATTTTGACTTAGATTCGCTTGTCAACGGCTGTATGATTGGGTTAGAATCAGTCACATGTGCGATTCTCAGCTTTTCATTGGTTCTTCATGCCCCAACTTAGTTCCCCCAGATGTGCCGCGACCTTGAGTCAATTTCCATTCTAGTCAACTTCAGATAAACAACAATCTATTTCTATGTTTGATGGTGATCACGCTGTCATGAAAGGCGGCCTTATTCACCATCACTATGATAGCTTAAAGCAGGGATGCGGAGTCCTATCATTTTGATAAGATTCCGACTCCTGGGGTTGATAGGACTCCGGCTTTTGATAGAACTCCGACTCCGGGTGGCCAGTATAAATAGCCAAGTTTTTTTTTAAAAAAATGGTAACCTACATCATAGATCATTATAAGCTTACCTGAACCTATATTTAGTGATCATTGCTGTATCAATTATCAATCATTTTCGATGAAAGTTAATCAAACATCGCTTTAAGTTGGATGAATGCGACTAGGATCCTCCCATCTTGTTGATGTGTGCTTCACACGGTTTTTCTCCAGTCTCTACCAGGCAGGAAAATCCCTCCTTTTTCAAAAAATATGAGTACACTTTCGATTTCAATATGCGCTTTAGAGAAGCCATCACACACGATTAACGTGAGGATAAGAGGTAATGTTCTCAAGCAAACTAGAATTTCATTTTTGTCTCTGACGTGACCTTTGGTGCGCAGGTGTGATCGAGGATAGGAAGGCTTGTCTTCTCTACTAAATCACCGAGTGAAAATCAAATCCTTTTTCACTATCACGGTTCATTCCCTCAACTATTGCAAGCTTTGCATGCAGCAGTGTGTCTCTGTACTTTTGTTTGACGGAGAAAGTTGACACTGACAGCTATGCACGAGGATAGATATTTTGTTTGTATTTTATTTCGGGTCTAGTTAAAGGCCGGAGTCCGGAGCCCCATCATTTGATAGGACTCCGACTCCAGCAAGAATTATAAGACTCCGGGACTCCGACTCCGCATCCCTGGCTTAGAGAGATCCTTCTTGTGATCGGAAGAAAGGCGTCCTCAATTACATTGAAATAGAAAGTCACCCACAAACCCTGACCGGAAAGGCTTTCAATAGAAGTGCGAATATTGCAAGACGATGGCCATGTTGATGTGACTGCGCACCAAATATTGGATCAATGGACAACGCATATGTTTTATGAGTGGGCTCTCAACCCGTTTTGGAAAAGTCATTTGAGCTAAAGCTGAAGATGCGTTCCCGAAAAATGACCGCCAGTGGCACTATAACCTCCGAATTATTGATGTAGAACACGGGTACTTCACAGCACTTGTCCTTGCTCCTTATGGTGCATGTGGAAGAGGGGCCAACAAAATGATTTGTGTTCTAGCTGAATACATAGCAGAAAAAGATCGGTCGATGTTAGCAAAATCAAACAATATGTTCAGCATGTAAGTCGAAGATCTCTTTCTAGCTTGTGAAATCTGCGGTGCTATGCCTTCGAGGGTCTCGTGGAATTATCACAGTCAAATATTAATATTGTAAAGAGTATTTGTCGCATAAATACTGCATAACATTCGACTTGAGCAACTTTCTTTATGATTGGTATCGGTTAAAAGTTATCCTTTGTTGCTACAGCACTTACAATGCCTCGCCAAAACCTTGTTACTAACTTGTTATTTTTCATGAGTCAATTATCTAAGAAAACAATATTCCAATAGTATTGGTTCGAGCAGCCATTGAGGCTGAGCAATCTTTAGGTTCATTTTCGTAGGGCATGTCAAGGGAGGTAAAGAAAGTGCATTTTTGCCCGTAGCTCTCCCGCCCAAGGCGCGAAATCTTCTTAGAAAGGTAGGGGTGGGAGTCTTCATTCACTCACAATTCTCAATAGACCAGAGTTAGCAACCTTTAGCAGTGCCTCCCGAGGTGAACAGACTTGAGCCCTTGGCTCTTTGCCAACATCCTATTAATCAAGAAGCTTTGAAAGTATAGCATGAGCTACCTATTTGCGTGGGCGATAGACAAACATATTAGGAGTGACATGGTGAAATATTCACAGTAATGTTGCACGAATAGATTGTTTGCAGCTATTGTCGGATTGTTGTGTGTTTAATGAAGCAGCCCGTACTGCTCAATATCGTCTTGAAATTCATTGAAGATTGAAATTATTGTAACATGAAATTATAGGTGAAATGTTGATTACTTCAATCATTATATTTATTCAAACTAATAACAAAAGCTTTTCAAGACATTCTAATCATAAAATTCTGCTCATGCGGAATTTCGAAGTTAGATTGTTTTTAAATCTCTAAAATTTCACAAATTACTTCATCTTCTGTCTGACACGTTTGTCTTTGTTTATCCTCGTCCGTTTATCAATTATTGTTCATCTGTGTCACACCCATCGGGTTGATTTTTCAAAATTAATTACATTTTTCAAATTGAATATTGCTTACAGCATGGCTAAGACTACGCTTTATCAGGAAATTAACAAAAGAATGAAATTTTATTATATAACCAGTATTTGTTTTGTCGTCTTAATCAGATGATAGAAATGCACCTGCGCTGGATCACAATGTGAAAAATGCGCATTTCTTTCATCGCTTCAATTTGATTATAAATCTAAGCAGAAAGGAAGGAGGGACCCATCATTATCTGAAGCTCATTGATTGCAAAAGGCGGATGGATATCAAAATAAGCGAAAGGCTTAACATGCTAAAGGCAATGCCCAACTACTCAACTGATGAACTACTCTAAATACAGTACAAACGAATAACCGATCAGGAATAGTGTTTTTGATTACTGAATAATAAGCCTAAAAGGTTGTGATGAATAATTAATAAATAATGAATACATAAATAACAATAGCAACCGCTTCCAGGAGACCTCGGACAATCGATTTAATGATTCAATGCCTTCGGCTTTCACGAGGTCGAAATGATATTTCAATGCGCCTTGCTCTTGGCACCACCAATAAAAAATGGCTTGTCGGCTGGGAATCGAACCCAGTCTTCGGACTGCTAACGCGGCATGCATTGCTTGCTCTTGACACGATCATGGAGGGTGTGCTTCGCTGGTCTTGGTGATCTTCATACCGCGTTTAATGCGTTGCAGCATTTATTAAATATGAATCGTACGATTACAATCAATACTATCACCCTATTTTCCATCCACTAATCATATTGATTTTTAAAATAATGCATGTAATCGCTTTTCTCACTGTTTTTACCGCTAAAGCTGGTGAGTCATTTTTTCAATGGCATCACTTATTCTTTACTTTGTTGATTTAATACAGTAACCCTCAACAAACTTGTTTTCCTTAAAGTGTATTCGCTGTTTCTCAAAACAATTAAATTGTTGATAAAAAGCAAGCAAAACTCTTTAGCAAGGTCCATCTATGTATTTGTAAATTGAAAAGCCTGCGCTGTGGAGGTGGTTGCTACACCATAAGCCCACATTCCGCCTGTTCACCTCCAAGCAAAAATACCGTCTCCGGCCACCTCTTGTCGCCTCCCCATCCATGCTGTAAAGCCTAGATTTTACACACTTGCGACTTCATATATGCAATCCGAACGCATTCTAGTTTAAGCATGCGTCTATAACTCAAGAGTGGTTTCTATTACAAATACGCATACTTCTTAATGCTCAACAGTTGAGGATATATGACCAACCTGTTTCTCATCACACCATTTGAAAACCAAAATGTCTTAGTGTGCAGTTTAATATGCAAGAATTGTATGAGGCTGATAGAAATTATGTCTACTTATTCAAGTCATCTGTACTGTAACTCAGTCACGGTATTATAAATACAATGAAATAAGATTGTTACGCATGCGCTCGTACATGCATTGTATATACTGACAGAGGCATATCAAAACAGCGACTGTCATTCACGGTAGAGAAACAGAAAAATGCGTAAATAATTAATGTAAAATAATGCACTGAATAAATTCAAATTATTTTGCTTCTACTTTACAAAACTAGACGCTAGTAACTCCACAGTTGCTACCATTGTTCAACTTAGGTTGCATAGACCTCAATGCAAAGGCATCATCACTGCTGTGTCCATAATGGTGACTCGCTTGCATAATGGATAGTGTGCATAATATGCGTAATGTTTCTCGCTCTATGACTAATGTTCTACAGTGCTCTCCGGACAAGCGGAGCCGTTTGGGAGCGTGATTTCTCACCTGATCATCCGGAGTACCTACTTAAGCGGAGTTTCGAGATTATTTTAGTCTATATCTTTGGTCTATATTATCAATATAATGCGCTAAATTTGCGTCCTTCTATTAACAGTAGCTCTTGTATGTGCCTACTGGTTCCCAATACCATCCCGTTTTAAGGTTTAAGATAGGTAAGCATCTGTGTATATTCAATATGAAAAGCAATCTAATGCATGTATTTGTTAAAATGAATTGCAAAAACTGGGAAAATAGTTAAAGCTCATTGGTAAACAGTTAAAGGAAATCAAACTTCTATCTAAAAAAAGAAAGGAATCTAATGTCAACTGTTTTGTGTCTTTCTCTACTCGGGGATTTCAGAAGACCTGATGAGTTCAACCTTCTACTCTTAAGAGAGAGCGGGTGTTGACTCGTTGACACACTGCCCAGTGGTGTATAAATCGATTCTTAGGAATTCTGTGTAAATTAATGAACAGTAATTGCCTGTAGAAAATAGATACATTACACGACGGCTTGAATATAAAATTCATTTCCCTCTCATCCAATGCGCACGTGTCTTGGAGTATGGAATGATTTTTGCAACTGCCACAGTGCATACATAAGTCGTCAGAACACAAACACGGTTTTGGTTGAAACATAAACAGATCTTAATACAGACGTTCAGATCCAGTCAGCCATAAAAAATAGCTAAATTATCAAAAATTCAAAACAAAGTACCGCTTAACTGAAGTGATCTCCGAAAACTCTCTCTTAACAGTTTTACGTGTGTTGGAAATGTTTCCTGATTTTTCTCCCGCTTAAGAGAAAGTCCCGCTTATCCGGAGTGCACTGTATTTTGAATTCTGGCACTGGAGCACATCGTAGTTCAGGATCTTCAGATTTCTCCATTGTCATCCTACCTTATATCGCTCTCGTGATAGATGAAATTATTACCAGACATCATGTGATTTACTAATTTACATGTGAATATATAAGAGTTCTTAGTACTGAGGACTACTCTTTTAAAGTTTAGTATTCATGGCAGCGATATTGCTGGCAAGTTCATTTTCACGTGATAAGGCAGAAATACTGGTTTTCGCCTTCTATAGAATGATTCTATTAAATCAAACTGCAGCAACCTAGCTTGCTGTAGTTTGATCCAGTATCATCTTTCGAAAAAATATGCTTCTAAAAAGAAATTCCATTTGAGAAATAGTGATTTTTTAGAAAAACAAAGAAAGAAAGTCAATTAGAAAGTCCATGCAACAATCCATACACAAGCCAAGTAGTCTTAAAAGCACAGCCTAATTTTAAGCTTGTCACACGGAGCTGACTGACTAGCATTACGAGTGAAACATGTCGCTATTGAATGCAATCGTCAAATCACTTAATTTGAATGTCTACAAAACGACAGATACATACAGATGCGAGCATTTTTCATCCTATCTGTCTATATGCATCTGATCGTTGTCTTGACTGCCACTCATACCGTGATCTATCATATGAAACGATACCACGATTTCTTGAGACGCTACGGATTTTCAATGCCAAGAATACTGTTGCTGAGATTCTATTCGCCCATTCTCAGTCTATACGTCGTCGCGTGCACTTGACTAAGTATACATCTGAGGAGCAGAGAATGCTCATACTTCACTAAACGTCTCTACCTCTAAAAGAACTGTTCATCCAATTTATACAAAGTGCTGTGCACAGACAGAAAACGCACTCTTTCTCAAGTTCCCCTCTCTCTGAGAATGAGATTTGAAATATTTTATTGAGTGTAGATGTCTGGAGGCCGGATGACGATTATTATCTGCATCTGATCTATTGATTATTTACTATGCTGCATTAATGACGGCAAATAAGCCAGAAACGTTTGTAGTTCCCGTAATGATCACATCTTATTCTCATCTCTTGAATCTTTAGAAGCATCTTAAATTTTCTAGCAATCGATCAAGTTTTACAATTTACAGAATAGGCCTAGCTTGAAAACCTGAGAGAGATAGCTTCTAAGTGCTTCTAAGAATTTGTGCGACTTTGTCACTGTCTGTTGCAACTGAACACAATGAAACTGCTATAAGAACTGAATAGTTACAAAATCGTACAGAAATATACTTCCGCAGATAGAATGATATAACTGTCAAGATACCGGTAAGCGGAATACAATAGCTCAGACAACAATAGGAAGGTTAATAATAGAAATCCACTTACCAGCAAGGTCGTCAATGTCGAAAGACAGCAACAGAAGGTTAAGAAGTTGTTGGATCACGAAGTTACTGAAGATAATGAATGCTGCTCATCTCCTCCGTCATCGCGTGCGTCGTCCTTCGTTGATAGCCGATTGCAGCTGGATGGGAGAAGGGAATTTCAGTTGGCGGGACGCGCTGGGGAAGAGCAGTAATCGATCGTTTACTCAGATCGTTTATCCGACCCGCACCCAATCAGTTGTTATGCGGGTGATGTCGTCACTGCTCTCTGACGTTCGACGCCGTGACAGACGGATCACAAATGCTCGACACTAACCGAAGTTCGAGTGCGATTGTATGCGCAATTATAACGGAAATCCTACTGATTTAGCACTATCCAGTGATAATGGGAGACTAGCTGATAGCAGAAGTAACAATTTCTGTATTCAATGCTATCGCATTTTTTGAGCTATAAAGTATACTTTTAAACAAGTATGTAGTAGTATTATTGTACCACATTTTCATATTCAGTGCAAGGAATATTGTATTGACAAGCACATGAAATAAGTCACGCGAGGGTCATTACAGGAAATGGTTGATAGATTATGTCACAGAACAGAAGTTCATGTATCCGGCAGTCTTCATCCCTATGAGAAAGGAAGATGAACGACCTACAGCATATTGCAAACATGATATATTAATTAATACACTTCATGACCTCTGAATGCAGATTAGAGTAGAGCAGATACCTGCAACCAGGTATATTGAATCGGAGTTCAATCATCTGCCCGCAGTCGTACTCCCAACAATGATAGAGCTCCGACTCAGGCTATCATCGTCTCGATAAGCAACACTTTTTGGAATCATGAAAAGTTGATGTCAATCCAGTCACGTCTGTGGGTATTGTTACTTCTTGAAGTAAAGAATGCGGTTCTTATGGGTTATCTCTCCCCCCAGGATTTCAAATTTGTCTAAAATCCGTAAAAATGAATCAACCGTCACCACACTTCAGATACACGCATTTGAGTATATTTTCCACCCACATACAAACATTTAAGCAAATCTGACAAGTACTTTTTGCATTAGAGACAATAGCGTGAAGTGTAGCGATGTCATCTGCTTGACCTGACTTCGTCTGTTCGACGCGTTATTGTTACTCGTGTGTGCATCGTTCTCTCTCCCTCTTCGTGTCATCAATGCTATTTGAAATCTTCACATGACCACTACCTTGCCACACCCTTTTTAACTTAGTTGTATTAAAGGAAGGGATGTGGCCTGGTCACTATCACTTCACGAGTTGTCGGAAAATGACTTTGTAGACCTCAAATGCTTTCTGCTCCGATGATGATAGGTCAGAAGTCAAAACAAGCTGTCAGTTCTCGCCTCTAATTCAAAAACTACTTGTCCGATTTGCACTAATTTTGGCATGTTGGTAGAGAATATCTTTACATACGTGTACTCAAAGTTTTGTACCGATTTTGATTCATTTGTACGGATTTTAGACAAATTTGAAAACTTGGGGAGATAAGCCATAAGTACCAAGAATGCATTACTGAAACGATCAGCCATCTTTTCTGATTATCATATCACGTAAATTAGAATATGCACCGTTTATCGCATAGACCTAAATGACAGTTTCTCGAACAGGAGGTAGTTATACAATTTTTCAAGTTTCCAGTACCGTCAACTGGGGTAACTTGTGCCATGGTCGTTTTTGGCGCTTGACAGCCACCTGTACGATTTGTTATAAAAGTAAGTGGCTTACAACTATTTTTCCTATAATATTGAATCAATTTAACAGAAAGTTACACTAGTCCGGTGAGCTAACTTGAAATTCGAAATCCTGCGGATATTTTTAAAGAAAAGTCACTTTTTTGCCATTTTTTCAAATGCTTCAAACTTTCATATGGTGAGGAAAGAGCACATTTTCGTCTCATCCACAACTTAGTTATTGTATTGTATGCTGTATTGGCATGAGATGCAAAAAAGAATGAACTAAATCAACTATTTTTTTCTTGAGAACGTTTTTAGTAAAATTAGTCGATTTCCGTGGCACAAGTTACCCCGTGAATTAGTGGCACAAGTTACGAGTGCTCCGAGTAAGTACAAGCGAATTTTAGCACCACATGGAAGGATGTCTTTGATCCTAGATTGATGTTCTGAAGCTCAATGACTATCACAAGTGATAAATAATATTTTATAATCCATATATCATCACATCTATGATATATCGCATTGCTGATCATATTTTGTTTAAATGGCATAACTTTTGTATCTTCACCGACCCACGATACTTTAAAATACTTCAGTTTCTGTTTTGACGCATGTGAAAGTGGTAGGTATTCCTGGCTATTGGCTTAAAAATTGTATTATCACATTATTGGCACCTTGTACGTCGTAATCAAGGAATAAAAAAAAGCAGAGAGAGAAAGAAAGAAAGAAGAGAGAGAGAGAGAGAGACGTAATTCCTATATACCAACACACAATTTATCGCAAAACGTACTCTAAGCATTAGTTTCAGATTTAAGCGGCACGTGACTGTATCCTAAGTGCAAATTAGTGTCCGGCGATGAATTAACGTCTACTTTTCATGGAATATACAAATAATAATTTAGAGCTTGCTTCAAAACAACTTAAGTTTGCCGTTTATTGTGTACAATCAGAAACACTAACCTAATATCATGCAAAAAAGTGCCAAAGATATGGCCAAAAGTTTACAAGCTGACGTCATAACTGTCAAAAATTCAGAATAAATGGGAAAGCTTTTACGGATAAATGCAACAAGCATGCAATTTGATTAACATTGGATCTTCAATCGTAGGCTCCCCTACTGCAGCTAGAAAGTAGGCTATCTTAGAGGAAGAAAATACAACTTAGAATGTATCCGCAAACTTTTGGCCATAACTGTAGCATGCAGAGTCTTCATGCGCAGCTGTTGAAAATGTTGTATTTTTATAAGTTACAAGTGATCAGGTCTTTATGTAATTTTATCATACATGGTTGAACATTTTCGTGATGAAAATACCATTTTTTGTTTTTTTGTTATATTTTTATATGCTCTATATGCCATAAGTTTTAGATAGCTTTTAGTATTATATTCTCTTCCTACAATATAGTACAATACTATAGAAACACTTGGTTTTGTGTTATTGAGGCATAATTTAATGTTACGTGTCAAAATTACATAAAGCAGCATGCGTGGCACAAGTTACCCATTTGAAGGGATAACTTGTGCCATTTTTGGAGGGCTCTGCTGTCTAAAGTGTAGTTGAAAAAAATTTCAAACAACATGTGGCATGTGTATTAAGACATAACTTAGATTTGATGTAAAAGCGAACCTTTAAAAAAATTTTCCCTGGACGCTATCTCAAAAAAACGCTAAAAAGTGGCACCAGTTACCCCAGTTGACGGTACATATTCTTCTCTGCTTCAGAAGAAACTGCAGCTTATGCTCAAGGTGATTATAGCGGCACGGGTCCCTGTGGTGGAGTCAAGCCACGGCTGGGCTTGGGCCTGATATTTTGCAACTAACACGGCCTGAAAATTCATCACTTTCATTTTAATCAACTTGTAACGATGCATTAAATAATGGGTGCTTTTCTCAATACTGATGGTGATGGACAGAACGACTTGCGAGGGTTGTGTAAATTCAAGTCTGAATTCTGACGAATCAGTACCTTCACATCACTTCAAACGTGCACGGTCAGACTTCGGCCAGTGAGAGCGAACATTTCCCAATTGCAGACTTGCAATCAGTCAGAGAATGGCCATTTAAAGCGAGCATAAATTATAGAATTGGATTGCAATTGTCGCATAAAAATGCAAAAACTAAAAATAATTCTCAAAATAAACAAATTAAAATATAAAGTAAAAAATTAACATAAGTTTTTAAAACATTTTAAAAGCACATTTGAATGCAATGATCAAACACATTTCTCAAGGAATAGCTATTAGAGAGATACAGATCACACTTCAGCAGCTAAACAGTCAAGTTGAGTGTGGGAGCCAGTTTTGATATAAACCGTATACTTGACCAATATATTAATTGCGGTGAAATTTACCCATACTAATTATACGCATGCGTGGAGCAGGCCTACGTGCGTCATTCAAAAACCTCGCGCGCTTTTACCTTGTCATCACAGGCGTCGAATTTCCCTAAGATATCTTGTTTTCGCAGTTATTTATGTCCACAGCTATAATAATGACCCTTTCTGAAATATTTTCATGACTGCTCTAAAATCCCTTGCTTCTGTTTAGTAGTATATCGATAGACCAATAATTCTGTTGCACTACGTTAAGCGCACGGTTGATACGTTAGAAAATTGCTTGCAGAAGCAAACGCAATCACACAACTAATTGGTCAACAATCGATAGGCAGACTAATTACTGTTGCATTGACATAGTTGACCAAGTGGTGAGAGCGGTTAGCCAGCAGATGTTTCTAATGTGTCCGAAAGCGGAACAAAGGTTGAGAATTCTCTCGATTAATGTTTGTTGGCCAAAAAAACATTGGTAACGTTCAATTCTAGCAGGGTCTTTGGCGCCGGCCAGCGCCTTCTATCGGTCGATGTACAGTATTGCAGTCTGTGTGAAGGTTTAAATAGGTGAGTGATATTAGTGTTGTGCGTCAGTTGAGGTGATTGAAGTGTTAACAAGCCAAGCTGTATTGCGATACAGTTCATGCTTTCTATTGATTTCGGACTGAAGCTGTGTGATTGCTTTAGATTCCGTAAATGTTGAACTTTAATTGATCCATGAGCATCTATTATCAAGCTAGTAACATAAATTCTCCTTCAGTTTTCCATCTGCTAGGACTCTCATCCTTCAAACATATAATCCGTGAAAATCTGTAACGCCAGATGGATTGCGTGCGTACATCAACGAAAGCAACAAAACTATAACAACTGCAACTCATGCGTGAGGGAAAACACTTTGGTTTCAATGATTACATTGTAATGAAACAGTAAAATATACAGAATAACATCATACCCGGTGATGTATTGTAGAAAGGAAAATATCATTTTTACATGTTGTGTACAATTCAAGAAATCGGGACGAAAACTCTGAATATCAAAAATGAAACCGAAATCCTTCAATGAAGGTTATGAAGCATTTTGAAGGAATCTAGCAGTTCTTGCCAATCTAAGGCTGAAAATTAGAAGGCCTTGAATAGTGGAAGAAATTCCTCAAGAATATCTGCAAAACAGTTGGTTTAGTTGACTACATTCATAAGTTTTGCATTTTAATGGAATGACATTTTTAGATTAATTTCAAGTCAGATTTGTGACTATCATAGTAATTTTGGAAGAAATCAATGATCACTTACCGTGTCAACTTTGTCAGAAAAGTAAAGGCATAGTGCGATGGATTGTCAAAGTCGCATTGCACTTCTTTGTACAATCATTCAAACACGACATACTACTAATAATTTTTCCCATTGATAGTAATACTGACGAAGTGATATAAGCGTAATATACAAGAGAGATTAATATTACACTGACAACTGTGATAATTCACGTATCTTACAAAACACCCGAGAAAAAATGGTTCTGATTTTCTAAACCTAGACTAAGCATATTTTCCCGGCAACTGCCGAAGTTTTGTGTCGCTTTCGTGCAGTGGAAAAGATAACATATAAAGGAAGCCGAGCTGATATTATTAAGTTTGTAGAACTAGCAGAGGAAAAGCTCGACACTGACGACGTTCACTAAATTGACTGCTTTTGTCCGAAACAGAAAAAAAGAAATCATCACAAAAGCGTTAAGTTTCTTGAACCTTCTTCCAACAAGTCATGAACTCCATTCACTGAATAACCAACTATGCACAAAGCTAGATAAAGCGAATTTGTCAAAAACACAACAGTTAACTCTGAAGAGTTTTGACCGCCTCTGGCCAGCATTTCAATCTGTAAGCTGTTATCAACGATCAAAGTGTCCACAGAACTAGACAATCGGCCGTTCTGTCTTTCAATTAACTAGAAGGAAAGCCTCGAAATGCCAATGAGATGGATATCATTAAGTTTACAACGAATGAGCTATTAAGCTTTTCATTCGCCAGCTATCTTTCAAACATGTGATCAGACCGGTTTACTTCATCGACAACTAATACATAACGATATGTCTTCTTCGAGACTGAATGAACCTGTGAGCAAATTCCCATGAAACAGGCTCAATCGCAAGCGCTGGAAGCTCCTTGAAGGCTTTAGCAAGCTCCTAAATGTGCTATCGTCTTGCGTTTGATAGCACTTCTATAGCAAACCGACGCGCAATAAAGTATACTTCTGTGAGATCGTCAATACAAACAGTTCACCAGTCAGATCACGTTTTGATGCACTGACTTGCCAAGAGAAAGAAGAGAAAGATATTATTAATTCACAACTTAAAAATAACGTCGTTAAGTTTGACCTGTACATTAATTACTGATAAAAAAGTGACTGACGGGAATTCCAAAGGATTCTAACTTCTTGTTCATGAATGATGTCTTCATCTAATAATTCAATCTATTGTACGTGATTGCTTGGTAAGTGAACCGCAAATAATGACGGTCAGAGCCTTCAAACATAAATGGATTGATTTTGTGGACCTTCTTCGCTTTATCTATTCATGTACACGATGTCTGCGGACTACGTTTCAGTCTCAGGAGCGTTCTCGTTCTCCTGAACCCTTCTGTCCATCTCCTGCATCTCCATGTCTACTCGCTTCCGATGCCACTTTCCCGCTAGACTGCCGCCAGCTAGTCCAACGACGCCTCCTCCCAACAATCCCGCTGCAGCTCCCATCTTCGCGCCCACGAAGAAGCCGACAGGACCAGCCAGGATACTTCCCACAGCTGCACCAGCAATTGGTGCAACAGCGTACTTCAGTTTCGAGGCGGATGCGAGGTTCCGCACGGATGCAAGAACTCGAGAACGTCCTGTGTTCACATTTGCAGAGAGATTGTCAACTTGCGCACCCTGAGCGTCAACTTGTCGACCAAATTCAGCCATCATCTGCTCCAGACCTTCCAAATCTTCGGCTAATTGGTCCCATGCTGCCAACATCTCTTCTTCGTCTTCGATTGTCTCCTGAAAGAAAATATGAATTGTCAAAATCATGAATGAGGAACATCTACTAACCAGTCATTTAAAGTCGTTGATGAGCAAAGCCTAAAAGTACATCATTTATAATAAAATGCGAGGCCTTTCAGTCAGGCACCGCCGACCATCTCCGGGCAAATGATACAAATCGCTGCAGCATGTCACCAAACTTCAGATACACGTATTTGAGAATATTTTCTACTCCCATACAAAAAATTATTCAAACCCGAAAAGTACTTTTTGAATTAGATACGACAACTTAAAGTGTAGCGGTGTCAGCAGATTGATATGATTTTGTCTGTTCGGTGCATTATTGCTACTTATATGTGCATTCCTCTCTTTCCGACTCATCTACTGTTATTTGAATTCTTTCCACGACCACTACTTTGTCACACCTTTTTAAGTTAAGCATATTAATGGAAAGGATGTGGTCTGGTCATCATCACCTCACGAGTTGTCGGGAAATTACTTTGTTGTCCTCAAGAGGTTTCTGCTCAGACGATGAGGTCAGAAGAAGTCAGATCAGGCTGCCGACATCGCTGCACTTCAAATTATCGCCTCTAATTCAAAAAGTACTTGTCCGATTTGTACGAATTTTGGTGTGTAGGTAGAAACTATCTTCACATACGTGTACTTGAAGTTTTGTGACGATTGATTCATTTCTACGGATTTTAGACAAATTTGAAGAAATGGGGTGGATTGATAATCCATAAGAACTCATTGTTCATAAACGTTCCAGCATCACCTACAATAACTCTCATAGACAACAATTACTGCTAAATTTGAAATCGCTAGAATATAGGCGACTTGTATTTTTTGTATAACTTGGACTATAATCATCTTGATTTGGCTCATTTTTCACCAAGTACATCACACAACAGCTGTCAGAATGTACAAATCCTAAAAGTTAACTCCATCTTATGGGTCTCCGTGGTACAATGGTTAAGTGCTTGGCCTAGCGATCTTCCGGTCTAGAGGTCGAGCCCCGGACGTGTAATTGGAAGTCGGCAGGAAGTGCATCCGGACTGAAGGATCACAACGCTCCAGATGAAAGCCTGACTGTCAACACCGTCCAAGCCCTCAGTATGGGGGAGTATTGAGGTTAAACCATTAATTGACTGTTTTTCTACCGTGTCATCAAAATTTTGAATTCCTTCAGCGATTTTGTAATGGAAGTTTCTACTTTCACAATTTCAAGAAGCGATTTTACAGCAAAATTTGCCTGCAGTGATCATTAACCTGACGCCTTGTGATCTTTATGTCAAGCATTTTCTTTGCGTACATGTACGTTCTGTGACATGTGTGTTATGCATCGACACCTGCCTCTGCAAGTGCCGTCACGGCCATTGCTTTGTCTTCTCTGTTGTGCATTTGCTTCAGATTAAACATTTATGATTTATGAGTTATGCATACAAAACGGATAAAACAAGGCATTCACTCAAAAAATCATAATCACAAATATCATTGCATACATATAAGATAGGATTTGAATGCCGATTCTCCAGGTTCAATAACCTGAATCATTGATTAGAATCGGCTTTTGAATTATATCAAATAGTACTGAAATATTATACCAGCATTTCGGTATACCGATATCTCATCCTTAAATTCAACTCCGGGAGAAATTTAAGGTACTTATGGTTTATCTCCCTCCTATGGGGTATCTCACGAGTAACAATAATACGTCGAACAGACGAAGTCAGATCAGGCTGTTGACATCGCTACACTTCAAGTTATCGTCTCTAATGCAGAAAGTATTTGTCCGACCTGCATGAACTTTGGTATGTGGGTAGAAAATATGCTTAAGTACGTCTACCAGAAGTTTGTGGACGATTGATTGATTTTTGCAGATTTTAGACAGATTTGAAAACCTTGGGGAGTCAACCCATAAGTACTAACCTGAATTTGTAGAGGATCTCCACCTCCATTTTCGACCACAGCACGCTCCTCTGGCTGCGGGGATGAAGAACGCGATCGCAAGGCCTTCGACTTCTCATATAGTTGAGAAAAATGCTGCAACCGTTGTCGTGCCAGATTTTCATGAGGAGCGACGGACTCTTCGAACTGGTCCAAGTCTGTCTCCAACACAGCCCCTCGCAGCTTCTCCAACTGTCGCAGATGGTCTCTCAGTCGCTGCAAGCACGAGCTTGCGGCTGCTAATTCTCTGCGAAGATCTGCTCGTCGACCAGACGATAACTGCAGACGGGTAAGGTTTTCCTCATGCCGAGCTGCATTTTCTAGCTCGAATTCAATGACACGAACGAACCGGTCGAGGGAATGCCGCAGTAGACGAAGGGGACGGCGGTCTATTGGCCCCGGGGTGGGCAGGGAGGCGGCCGCAGATACAGTACCTGACGGAGCTGCAGTGCTGTCACGTGATGTGAGCGAAATCTGAGGAGAAAACAGACAAGTTCGTGAGAATGCCGTGGTTGGCCATTAGTTTTGTGTTTAAGAAGAACGAAGGAGATTTACACTTATAGAGTGTTCACGTTGATCCCGCCAATTACTATCAAAAAACAAAAATTGCCATTTATACCTAAATACTGTCGACTTTAACTAAGTACTGCCACTGATGATGACTGTGTTTGAAATACAAAAGGGAAATTCAAGGTAGCTGCTCAAAATGCACAGCTTAGAGGCCGTGCACAAGTTGTAGCGTTTGATAAATGAGTGGTAACAAGGATTGCAGCGGTTAACCGGTGAAACTATCCTCAACGGGCTAATTTACGTTAACCGCTTAACCGCAGTTAAAAAGAAATATTTATCTGCTATGAAAATTCAACCAAGCATCCTAACACTAACCCATTATAAACTAAGTATGTTGTATACCCATGATCTTCACATTCAAAACCTCAGAGCACATGGAAGCACATTATACATGTTCTTTTGCTAAACTGCATAAACTCGTCAAAAGGTACCTCACAGTTCAGGCTACATCGGCGAGTAATGAACGCTTGTTCTCAGCGTATGGAAACATATTCGAAAAAGAATGCGTTTAACGAAGGAAACGGCAGACGCAATATTGTTTTTGCACTACAACTCTGACTGAGTGAAAAGTCTAACACTTCCCGACAATTAGTCAACACGTTGTTTTTGTTTCATTAACATTAAAATATTGTTTTAATCAAAAAATACATGTTCTTTGAATCCGATTTATAATAATAATAAAAGAAAAAGTACAAGGCGAATTTTCGTGCCTTTACAGGTACACATCGTTCAGTTTTAGCCTCACGACTATCCAACCATGATACTTACTGGAATTATGGTGCAATGGAATTATGATGATGTAAAATAAAGTAAGCCTACGTACATGTAAATGGATGATTGATGATAATTCGCTCGACAGTAAGTAAATACCTCTCACGCTCTAACGTGAAGCACAGTTCAGCTTTTTGACTGATTTTGGCATATTTGATCGGCTAACCGGTTAAGCGAAAATTTTAGCAACTGCCATCCCTGGTGGTAAGGCCATTCAATTACTTCAGTTGAAATGCCTCATAGTGAGCCTTCCAAACAGACTTCTATGCGAACTGTGAGTGTGACGCTTCGATAAGGAGTCGTTGATATGGAAAGCGGCTTCATCGCTAAAGCAAATTCCTGCACAATTCTGCACAAAATTAGGCTGCAATCACTGTCGTTGAAGAGTATCCAAATAGAATTCAGCTTTTCTGATCTTTTGATTACTTCTTTTAGCCACGCCTCAATTCCGGGAAGCTTGCCGGTCCAGTTCGCATTCAAATAATTGTTTTGCCTCATTCTCTTTTTATTCGATCAGACACTCCAGATAGATTGATCGCCTCCATGAGATCGTGGAAGAACAGATGAAGACTCCAAGGAGATAACTCTTTGAAATTTTTGATAAACAACCGCCAAACCTCTCAGCAGTTGAAAGTAACGGAAAATGCATTCCGGTGGTCATTTTAGCATTTGTCAAATATTGCAGACAACTCCATGACAACAGCAGTGCGATGGCAAAAAATGAACGAAAAATTGAATTTTCTTGTCGAACCCAAGAGATGCTTGGTCAAGGAGCCCCTTCTTCCGCAATAAGATAAAGTAAAACACAAACAGACGACACAAATAAAAAAGCTTTCCAACAAATAGACTATCACACTTCTCTGCCGTAGACACCAGTACACCAGCTTCCTTGGCACTAGGCCCTACGCCTTTTCTAGATCGACGAATGTCATGTACAAAACTTCAATTCCTTCTATAGCTTTTCTTGCATTTGCCGTGCAATGAGCAAGGGGTTCGTTGTTCCTCTTCCTAGCTGGAATCCACCTTGTAGCTCGTCAATTATAACAACTTTTCGCAACCTCCTGTCCAATAATCTCTGAAAAATTTTAAGTCCATGTTCCAAAAGCTTAACACCTCTGTAATTTCCGCTTTCCGCAGCACTTCATTTGTTTTTTCATTATTCTACACCTTGTTCATTTTTTCCGTCAACCAACCGATGCCTTCGTCTCCTAGTGCCACAAACACTTTGCTAGTTGGTTCTACTTGGCCTGGAGTCTTCACTTTCTTCATATCCCTGAGGACTGTGACCACTTTTCTTTCAATTCCCTCTTCTGGTCCTTCAACCCTGCACGGATCTTGTAGATCTTCTCATTCATTTTCAATATTCAGTAATTTTTCAAAGCATTCACTCCATCGCTTACTCACTCCTTTCTCCTCAATCAAAAAGTTACCATCATTGTCTTTGATGGCTTTCATGTCTTCTGTGTCCTTTTTGTCTGGCTTCTTGCTTTTACAACATTGAACATTTTCTTCTCTCCGCCTCTTGTTTCCGGTTCCTGATACCAACTCTTAGATGCCTCTATTCTTGCTCCCGCAACTGCCGTCTTAGTATTACCCCTCTTCAAAATTCATTAAAATTCAGTATGAATGATCAATTTCAAGAATCTATACCGGAATTATCAAGGTATGTGTCAAAATTTTGATATTTCTTGTCAAGTTATCATTTCTTGATGATGTTGGGTTGATCGCACTGAAAGGTCGGGTGTCTTTTATATCAAGTATGAAAGTATGTTAATAAAAAGGATGAATTCTGTATTTTATAAAATTTGTTATCAAACTATTTCTGTTTTCACCTGTAATCTGTTTTATAATAAGTTCACTTCATATTGTATATCTAAAACCACACAATGAGTTTTGACTGAATTTACTTCGATAATTTTTGGCATACGTGACCATAAGAGTGATGGATTAACTGATGACGTACGATAGAAAATCATTCGTCCAACCCAGCCAACGGCGGAATACCGGACGTAAAACATAAACGTAACGTACGATAGAAAATGAATCTGATACTCTGGATTTCAAAACTTCATTTGCTAACTACTTTGATGCATGAACAGAATACAGATTATCTTTATAACAGCTAGAGCAAATTTGACAATTTGCATTTTCCCCAATCTATAAATTACGTAAGAAAACTTCGGCAGTCCCACATCATTAGCGTGTGGATGCTTTTGAAATTAATTGAAGTTTAAAGGTTATCTGCAGGGCAATCGGAAAACAAGTAAGAAGGATTGGGCATGGTTGCGTATTCCTCGGTGGTTACGTTAAGCATTAGCGGTTGCATATCAATTCTCTCTATTTGACTCATTGGAGTAATTCATCGACAGGAAATGAACATTATTCAAATTCTGAAGGAGTGATGAGTTTTAGTCAGCACTCGGAGTCATTAGTAAAGGATATTTCATGATTTAGGAAATTCCACGTAAGCATCAGCCTCGACGTTGAAAATTTTAATTGAGATTTCGATGATTTTGTTCATCAATTACGTCGACCAATACCCAAGATTACTAAAAATTGACAATGAACAGAATCTACAAACGCTCTAATTGAATTGAGAGGACATTTTGTCATTATAGTGAAAATTGGGCCACAATTGTAAAACATTAGAATATCTTAATTCACATTTAAAATATGGACATTTAATACTCATCTTAAAATCCTTTGCAATGAATGAACCATCTTTATTGCCTCACATGAGAAATCGGTGAGCACATCACAAATCAAATAAGACTACATGCAGAAGTAAAAGTAAAAATAAAAACACATCAATCTCAATTTCTCTAGCGCGTACAAAACTTTACAAAAGATCCACACAAGCGTTTAGTCTTCATTACGGGTGGTCTGAGAGAGTTTGAATTTCTAGTTCTATAACACTTTTTCTCCTCGAACATTTCTCGAAGTGGATGGTCTCTATTGCATTCGATTTGTCTGAAAAACTTCTTACATGACCTGTCACCAACACTTAACAAATTCTCATGATGGAAATCGCAACCAATTATACGAAGAACACGCTTTTCGATACACAAAAGCTTATTCTGAAGAAAGATGGGTAAGTTACAGAACACTGGATATGCATATAATAAAACAGATCTTAGAAAAGCAACATAAGCACTAAAAATAAGCTCACTTGGGCAACCAGAACGCTTCAAGTTTCTGATCAGGAAGATTCTGCGAGACGCCTTGCTGATAGCATACTTAATGTGTAAGTTCCACTTTAGATTGGATGCAAAGATGATTCCGAGCATCTTAAGTTCTTGAACAATTGGTGATGGAGAACCGTCGGCGGTGATCACTGGAAAAGTCACTAGATCCTTCTTCGTGATGATATCAAGCACACGACACTTGGAGATATTTAGTGGTAACTGATTCTGTTCATATGAATGAGCAGAGAATTTAAGTATTATAAATAAGAAAGGAATAATGCTGTGAACATCGAAGTCGACAGTTCATCGAAGGTTAGAAACTCTGATAGTTGTAAAATACAGAAGAATCGGACGTTTTCTATCCTACACACGGTCATATAAATGCAATTCGCTCAGCCAACAACATCTACATAGGTATATTGAGGCAGGGATGACAAGTTGGGCACTTTTTTTGCCCAAGTCCGGAACATTGCCTGGACCTTTCTTGAAAAAACACCCAAAAGTGTTTTTTCTGAAAAAATAGCGCTTCATATGTCCTATTGCATTAAAATGATAAGATGGGACGCAGATGGGAGATGCTGCGTACACGGATGGTTTGCATATATTTGATTGACATGCTATGGCAGTATTTAAAAAAGGTCTGATATGCTGTACGACTTACACTTGGATCTCGTCTATATGTGGGCTTATTAAGGTGAGGTATGTTTGAATATGACCACTGCAATGACCATGAGATCAAGAAACCCTTGCAATAGGCTACATAGACATTAGAAACAAAAGAACCTCGGCAGTGCATTGTCTCTACACTAAGAAATGACCATAGTATTAGAGAAGCAAAATACACCTTCTCGAACATGTCTTTTATCACTGAGTTCTCATCAAAGGAAACAGCAAATATTCACAGGAAACCGGTTTTCGCTTATATTGTGACGACTTTTCAAGTACAATCGCTGTATATTTTCATATTCGGCTTAATGAGCCGATATTTAGGGTAAGCCACTGAAGAATCGATGCAAAAAGACAGCAGCCTATCCACTCTTAATTTTCGTTCAAGGTTTTATAAGAATATGTAAATAAATGAACCTTGTTTATCCACGGAAGCACATTTGGCGAGGAGCCTTTCTTCTATGTGGCCGAGCTCATTTATCCTACTTTCATACATTTTGTGCTGAGTGTTTAGCAAGAATGCAGAGTGTGCCTGTTTTAAAAGTCTTAGGTTTGACCCGATCAAGGTTTGAACCAAGGTCTCACGGACGCAGAGCGAGCACCCCACCACAACCCCACGGCGTTGGCAAAATGCCATAAATCTTGCTATTGGAGCTTCCATAATACATGTTACTCTATTGTCTAAAAGTTATTCAGTTAAATTGCGACATGAAAAATCCCATAGACTTTTGTGTTAATGAGATACATATGTCAATGATTTTGTTATATTATCACGGTTGGCAAAATTTATGATTTAAAAAATCAAACAAATCGGATTTACTAATTAATGTCAGATTCAAACTTAAATTTTACATTTTAATTAAATATTGATTATTGAAAAATGACTCAAATTAAGTATTATTTATTTATATAATTGTTTCTATTTAAAAAATCAGACTTCCTTGATTTTGTTATCTAGGTTCCTCCCTATATGTCAGACGAGGATGAACTCGCCTCTGATCGTATATGACCATTTTAACCAGTCGAATATCACTAATCAAGTACGATTACTGAATCCATGAATAGGGTTGTGACATTGGTTGACAACCTGCTGCCGCCCGCGTACACTTCTGGTGCGGCATGTGGTTCATTTTTAAAGAATTGCCGTCATGTCATTACATTTTTGTACTTTGTGACGTCTTTTTAGTAGCTGCAATCTTGCTTTGATCGTTTGATGCTAAAATAATCTATTGATTCTCTGAACGTGCAACGCTTCATGATAGGTTTATGAGAGTTACAAAAAGATTTATTTTACATCGATTAATTACTTCTGAGACTGCAGCTCGTCAGAAGGCTAAGCTCGGTTCCAGGTCAAAATGGTCTTCGTGCAAAATGGTATTTTCAAAACTGATTAAGGGAAAGCAACAAAATAAAATTTTAGTAACAGAGCTGTTTTCAGCAACATATAAAACCTAGGTTTCTGTTAAAATTCAGTAGCCTCTGACAGCTTGAAAGTAGGCCTATTTAGGGTCAGATTGCACTGATAAATTTGCACCAACAGTTTCATCTAAATGGTCAAAAAAGATATGAAAACTTTCATATATTGGCCCTGAAAATTATAAACACAATTACTTGACGAAAAATTATAAATGGTTCATAATGAAGTGACTATGACAATCAACAAAGTGTAAAATCACGCGATAAGATTAAAAAACTAGACAAATCTCATAGAAAGGCGTATCTGCTAAAAACTATGATTCAGTTTCGCTGACTTTGTATAAAAAACTTTCAAAAAGACATAAATGTTGCTTGAATAATCCAAACAGAAAATCACTTACTTTCAGCGAAATCAAGGCAAAATGTAATAATTAATCCCGTAATGACATAAACTGTAGAGAACACAACAATTTCTGGTGACTTCCCTAGATCTGAATTCATCACGTTGTCAACATGCAACACATAGGGCCACTAAAAAATGAAACCACGCGAAATAAGATAATAAGGACGCCAACTTCCATTCTTCCCGACTACAACTCGTGTAACTTAGGTTCGAATGTCGAACACAAGTTGGCTAAGCAAGTACTCTACTCACAGTAGTGCCTCTGTTGCACAAGATGCTTTAACTCAATCGAATTTACCAGGAAAATATTATTCAGTTGCTCAAATTTGCTGATCGGAAAAGCAGATTTGTTAATATTAAACAACAGCTGTTGCGTCTTTCTAGCTGACTTGTGCTCGAATCCTGGTCGGAAAAATTGCGGTCGAAAAGGTAAGACACGCAGTACCATCATGTATAAACTTAAAACAACTTTGTTGGAGTTCATCCTCCTACATTATGGTTGCGCTATGTTGATGACGTTATTTTAAACTGGACACACAGTCTACAAGAATTTCATGAGTTTGTATCCCTCCTCAACAGCTTCAATCCGTCGATTCAATTCAGCAAGGAATTAGAAGTGAATGGTAAATTACCATTTTTAGATGTTTTGATACAGCGTGAAAGTGGTGCCTTCTCTTTCTCAGTCTATCGTAAGCGGACTCACACTGATAGTTACCTTCACCGTCAGTCTTCTCATCCACGGTCTGTGTTTAAGGGAGTCGTGAATTCTTTGACTTGCAGAGCAAAGTCTATTTGCTCACAACAACACATTGATGGTGAGAGGCAGCATCTGAGAAGTGCTTTACTGAGAAATGGCTACAGTGAAGCTGAATTTAATCGGAGCTGGTTACAGAGATCCAGCCTTAATGACTGTGAGAATAAGACTTTTAGACACCCGATTCCATATATCAAAGGAGTGTCTGAAAAGATCGCGACGGTTTTGAGAGAAGTTGATGTGGAAGTAACCATGAAGCCGAGGACTACCCTCCGTTCCCTTCTTGTTAGGAAGAGACCAGAGCCCGCCACTTTACTTGGCTCTGTTTATAAAATTACATGTGAGGAGGCTGATTGTGACTGGGTCTATGTGGGTGAGACTGCTCGCCCCATTGAGCAGCGTCGGAAAGAACATTGTCGTGCTATTCGAGACAAAGATGTTTCTCGCTCTGAATTGGTCCAACACTCAGTTTTTTGCAACCATAATATAGACACTCATAGTATCACTGTCATTGATAGAGAACCAAGATGGAAGAAACGGATTGTGAAAGAGTCCTTATGGTCACGTCGTCTCAATTCATCTAATCGAGTGAAGCATTCTTTGAGTGCGGCCTGGGATTTTTGACTTAATTTGTGCCCCCTATTTTCTGTTTTGTATCTTCACAGCTAGTTAGTTACTTTGATTTTCTTCCGACCTTTTATTTCGATTTCGCATCATCTTACTGTTTTAATTTTGTCGAAGTAGTCTGGTCTTATCATGTTTTCATAGCATTCTACTGTGATAAACTTCATCCCTGTGAACTCTTTTCATCTATGCCAATTTTGTCATTTCATTCGCCTGAAGATAGACTCCGGTGGTGTCCGAAAGTGCTCGCAATAAACTGCGTATAAAACATAGATCTGTTTTGACGGGACTCCTCTGATAAATAGCAATTAAAACAACTGTAATGAAACACACCGACATACTTCTATTAGTGTTCTGAAAGCAACCGGCATTTAAATTGACTATTTCATCTCAGCTGACGTTGTAACCGGCTATAAAATAATTATACATGAAGAAATTAATCAAAATCATTCCGCTGTCTAAACCGGATATTGCAGGGATTAATCGTGCCGAATAGTAAAATATGCACAAAATATTGAATTTACTAGGAATGTTTGATCTTGATTTCACGTCAGCTGACTGTCACATTAACTTAGTTAGTAGAAATGGCATAATAAATGCTCAGTCTTTAGAAATTTTACCATCGAATGTCTAGGATTACATTATTTTATTCTGATGTTAATGATTGCACTTTAAACTAAGACAATTCACATGTGAATTTCTTCATACAGTTCTTGAGTCTTTTAGGAATCGCAGAGTGTTCGATGCTTGCACTTAGTGTTCGCTTCACCACATTGACCACGATTCTTTGTCTTTTTTTCTTTTTGACCGCGAACTTTGTGAAGTTCCGCATCTATCGAGTACATTGTCACGGAAGATTCCGATATAATGTCTTAAGCTTGTTTCATGCGTTCTTCAGTTCACTGTCTTGTATCCTGGGCATTTTTCTCGGTAAGGAGCTCCTCTTCCTTTAACTAAAAGCTTCTGAAGATCACGGCTAACTAAATATTCACAAACTATTCAATGCTTAAAAATCAGTAGATATGCGAGTGCAATCGGACGTATAACTACGACTCTACATACCGAAACATCTGTCAATACTTCAGAACATGTAATCAAATCGATTTACAGTAGAATCCGCTTATTTCGGCACTTTCGTAGCAGACCGCACTAATTTCCCATTGCATACATCAAAATTTTGCTTAAATGGGCATATTCCTGACACAGAGACGGCCAACTTCTTTTAATTCATCACATTTAGAATAATCTATTAATTCAATACCAGTAGAGCCACAATTCAGTAATTTTCAACACCAAGTAAAGCAGTCTTCTTCTTGAAGAATTATAGTGCACATCTGAAGTTATCTTTTATGCAACCGGCATGTACAACCCAACCAATATGCAAATTTCTAATTAAAGGACTGCTGAATTGAATAGTCTGCATATTACGCAGGCCTATATATTCAGGTTGAAAAGTTAACTTAAATGATTCAGCATCGCATTGCAGGCTTACAAGTCATCTTTGTTGTATCATGATGTAGACTACTGTATATACATTGTGCAGTGCATGCATGCATATGTATGCATGAAGATTATTCCTCATTTAATGATGTTCCTAGTAACGGATAAATATATACATCATCAAACCCAATGTAAGCGCACCTTAAAGAGCATCTATTCCAATACAGACCAACAAACGCAGCTTTGGAAGAAAGTATTAAGTTATCTGCTGCCGATTTAGTCGTATTTGGTCGCATAATTCGGCACATTTAAGACATCCCGTTGAGGTGCAGAATTATGCGGATTCTGCTCCATGCACAAATGTAACTGAAACTTCTGATTATGCTTTTACAAAGTCCACTTTGAGAAAAGGCACCCTTACTGAAGTAAACTTTTTCTATAGCTTCCACTGTTTATTTTTGGTTGCCAAGCCTGCACTTGACTTAAACGCTATCAACGCCAACTCACTATCAATTTTAATTATGTTTTTACATGAATAACGAGAATGATCAGTTTTCTCCCCAAATGACCGGATTTCCGCATCCGTGGTAATAGCTCCAGTAGATGTAGTGATCGACTTTGTGTCCTGTGCACAGGATGTTCGAATCACGTGACAATAGGCAACCTGATCGAAACGTGCTAGTGATTATTTAAAGTCTGCATTTCTAATGTTTTCAAGATGACGTAGGTGCAGAAAAGAATCTGAACTATTTTCTGAACATGGCTTCTCAGTTTCAAGAAAGGAGATGACCATAGAATATGACAACACTATGCCTCGCATTGCTCATTTGGTTCGATTGTAACTTGGAGAACATAACTTGACTTGACCGGCTTCAATCAAATAGCCACTCTCTGTACCCGACAAAAAAAGCTAGTGAACCGCTGCATCCTCTGGAGCTACGTACCAGCGACTCAGACATCTATCTAAAAGCTGCTCTACACACCCGCCAATAAACATAATGGACCGAATGCATCTTTTGGAATTACATTAGAGCTTTCGTTGGCATCTAGAATCAAAGTCAATGGCTGAGGAAGCTAGATGATGAATTTCAAAATCTCGCAAATCATGTCAAGAAGGTCATCTAAGCTAATGGAGCACGTACTTAGAATGATGTCTCGCTCTTCTAAAATTGATATGGATATAAGTATATAAGCTACAGTGCTATATTGTGCGATTCATGCCCATGTGAGCAGTTTCACAAGAAATGCAGATTTTTTTATTATTCACGAAGTTGACCAATGGGCACATGTACAAGATCTTGCAGCTTCGATTTTAAATCATTAAAAGCTCTCGAGTTCGAGTGTCATAAGAAGTTGGCTCGTTTTTCTCTTGTCAAGGATTTATGGTTGGTTATAGATGGAAATTGGTTTTCAAGTCGTGAGACTGTACAGCTGAATATTTCAGCATATAATGAATATGTTGTATGCTGCATTTTTGCTATCAATTCACCTATCAAAATTATGCTAGGAATTTGTATGAATTAGATTGTGAGATGGCATTTCATATAAATGTAAATGATTAATGATATTAAATTTGGTGGGTCAATAGAGCCTCTTGATAAAACATACTTCTTGAAATGTTGTTCATTGACTGACTGGAATGATGAAGATCGCAAATATTAGACACTTTATAGTGGAAATAGGAAAATATATTTTCATCATAAGATGGATTTCGGAATGACTAATTTACTTCATACTATTCATACTGAAAATGCTGATCCCATTTCAATCACACCTCACCGCCGCTCACCAGTGGAAGAGACTGAAATTGTAAATAATGTGAAACACATACATGAAACAAGAATAATCAATGACAGTAATTCTCTTCGATCGTTCCCCGCATTATGTGCACCAAAAAAAGACGGAACTAGACGATTTGTTGAACTAGTATATAACGAAAAAGGACCACTAGCAGCTTCGCCATGTTGATTCTTTATTTTTATTTTTTTTACTGAATTTTCACCCCTAGCACAGCTATGAGCCATGAACGAAGCTAGAGGTTACTCAATGAAAAGTAAAAATTGTATTATTTTAAATAAATAAAATTAAAAAAAACAGTTCTTCTAATCTGACTAAGCTGTCCCCATCAGAAACCTGTTCGCGCGTCTCTTGAAAGTATCAAGATTGCATTGGTTAGGGAAAAGTGGTCTGGGGAAGCTGATTCCAAAGCTGTGCCGTGCGAACAAAATAGCTTTTCGAGCGACTCACAGTACGTGAGCGGTCTAAGCTCACATGATAGCATGTGAGTGCATTAGCTCTGCGTGTGCTTCTGGAGAAGATCTTAGGTTTGGGTACGCACTCATTTACTGCAGAGCTGCTTCTACCGAAATAGTACCTGTAGAAGAGACTGAGTGAAGCAACATCCCGTCTGACGGAGAGCGACTGCAACTTGCTAGCAAGTTTTTCACCCATGAGATTTTTGACACGTTTCTCAACCCGTTCAAGGAGGTTAAGATGCGTTTGTGGGGCGCCTGCCCACAGATGACAACAATACTCCATCAGAGGACGAATAGTAGACTTGTAAAGATAGCAGACAGTCTGCGGTGGAAGATAGCTGCTGGCACGATGGAGACTACCAATGCGTTGAGCTGCCTGCTTGCTAATGGATTGGATGTACGGTTTCCATGACAAGGAGTATTGGAGAATCTTTCTGAATCTTCATTATTTACGACTCCTGACATTGGTGTGGCATACTGGCACGCATCGATAGATAAAATATCAAAACGCAAGACTGCATTTCAAGCAGAAAATGAATTTCATCAGTTCGCGTGTATGCCATTTAGTTCGTGTATGCTATCATTCAACGGCTTCCAACGACTCTTAAAAGTTCCTAAAAATCGACTCATCTTCATCAAACATTTCTGAACATCTGAAGGTGACTGAATATGCGCTTGTGAAACTACAAAAGCCAGTATCAAAATGAAATCGTCGAAATGATATTTTGGAAGAAGTGGACTGATTGGGATTTGTTATTGAAGAGACTCACATCTTTCCCAACTCGAGCACCAAAGGAGCTAAAACGATTTCTGTGTGTGTGCCGCTTTTATTTACACTTCATGTCAAATTTCGCTTCATAAGTAGTACCTTTGAATAAATTGTGCAAAGCCAAACTTTGTATGGACAGAAGAAAGTCAGCTGGGGTTTGACGATACAAAATCTTCCTTCTGTAACGGATCATCCCTATCTCAACCAGATTTCAGCTCTGATTTTTTTCCTCAATGTGGATGCTACCGATACAGCGATTGCAAGTGCTTTGTATCAGAGGAATGGTGCTTAAGTCTCAAGCTATCCTCACCTGAGATTCGGTCCTCACCTACTGACATCTTTGCTTTGGTCAATTAAATACTTTCGCATGTTTCTCTATGGTAAGAAATTTACCGTCTACACGGATCACCAGCCTTTGGTCTACATACGACGGATTAATACGATATATTTGTGAGCAAATCTCTTTGCAAAGTCCTCTCAAATCGCTCGTAATGTCTACTGCGAGAACACTACGAATGACGTCTTGCTATCTATAAGTAGGCCTGCAGCTATAAAAATTATCCGAAGAGAGAAAAAACTAAGATCAGTTTAGCCGAGAAACTTAGAGGTCACTGAATTTGGTGACATAAAGTGCAGAAGGGAAGAATTTTCGTTTATATGATTCTAAAGACGCCGAAAGAATAATAATTCTTTTATGATCAATTTGATTAGTTTCAGAATTATTGTGATAATTTAATCGATCTTTACACACATACATTTAAAATTGATTGGTTAATACTATTAAAAACAAATAGCATAAAATATCCTAAATAAAAAAAATTGCTATGATTATCACATGTTTGTAAATAAAACTGTAGACGAAACAGGCTGTCGACGAGAACGATATCCCATATAGGCTATATCAGTTCATGTACATGAAAATTATATTTTTCACTGTAGATTTAGATGTCAAAAAGATAATTTCTACGTGAGATGATAGCTTTCTACCTGCATTCTACACAATTCTAGTATCATCAAGCAAACGACCATGAAGATCATGTATCCATGAAGATCTGGAGTCTCTGGAGGTGTCGGAAGACACTGCTCTAGATCGTTCGAGATGGAAACGGGTTATCGCATCTACGTCCAGCCCCGGAACCGGGAAGAAGAGACGCAAAACGAGGAAGTAAGTAAGAAGTAAAACGACCATCATCCAAAGGAAATGTTTATTTTGGAATATTCCGCCACAAAATATGGTTGAACGAGAAGTTGATTTCAAATGAGTTTGATTCATGGTTAGAGTGAAGTGGAAGAACAGATATCAGACGATGAACTTTCAGAAAAATTAGTGGTGAGAAGGAAAAGGCTACTTTCCCCTCAGCCATGTGCGAAAATCAGATGAAGGTATTCTGACGGAGATGGAAGAGATGAAAGTGGAGCTACAAACGATAAAGTAAACGCGGAGACAATTCATCAATGAAGCTCTCAATCTACTGAAAATAGATCACTTGTGAAGAATAAGAAGAATAGGTGAGAGGCATCAATTACAAGACACCATCTGTCGGCATTTAAGGGAAAATATGGACGTCAAACGAAGAAGTCCTTTATTGAACTGCAATAGGCCCATTAGTCCGGCAGCCAGAACGAGTTTCTGCAGGGAACGAGGCCGAAAGTGAGACTTTCACAGAATGCTGTACACCCTATGCCTACTACGAATCTGTGCGTCTGCCGAGTTCTAGTGAGTTCCTCTTCTTGTCAGACATGATCAAAGAAAAACACATGTAAATCCAAAGGGACGCAGATTGCAGTTTTTGGCTAAAATGAAGTTTTCTTTGTTTTCTCTGATTAAGAAAAAACTACTGAGTCCAGAGTCATTATTTGTGGCATGAAATGTCTTCAGGTCATTTCCTATGATGTGCATGTGCTATTATCATGCATCTAATCGGCAATGTATGTGAGAATGTGGTTGAATGTGGATAAAGTTACTCAAAATGTTTGTGTTTGCCGACATAAGGAGGCTTGCCAAATCTAAATGTGCTGAGCTTTGTAGACAGGGGCGCATGAAGATGAAAGGAAATGACCTGAAGACATTCCATATCAAAAATTATGACTCTGGGCTTAGTACTTTTCGTTAAATCAGAGAAAACATACGAAATTTCATTTTAGCCAAAAACTGCAATCTGCGTCCCATTGGATTTACATTGTTTTTCTTTGATCCTGTTTGACAAGAAGAGGAACTCACTAGAACTCGGCAGACGTGCCGATTCGTAGTAGGCATAGGGTGTACAGCATTCAGTGAAAGTCTCACTTTCGGCATCGTTCCCTGCAGAAACTCATTCTGGCTGCCGGACTATAAACATGTATACAATAAATGTTAATTGCAAAATAAGTGACTGCAGACCATGCAATATTGCCAAGATAAATAGCTCCATTTTGACCAAATCGATAACAAACATTCTAAATTAAACAGCCGATTTTTCTGAATCCTCTTGTGTAGATAAATACTCACTTGCTTACTTAGAGATCACCTGACTGAAATGAGGCCGACTATTCTAGAATGCAGGTGCCAAATCAGCCTAATACAACGTGAGCGATATAGGAGATGGAATGCATAGAATGTAGGGTCTATGCTTCGAAAGTCTGAATTGATGCATCTACTAGTACTGAAGAGGCTATACTCTACTTAAGAAGTTTACCCCATCTCACTAAAATAACAGGACATGGCAATGGAATTTGCAATGGATATTTTCTCAGGCAGGTCTACACGCCTGAATTCCCTCACAAAGATAATTTAAAACTGTGAAAATTGATGTTCGCGTAAATCGATTTCAATTTTCCACGCTGGCTCCTTATTTTTCACGCATACACCCACCTGCGCAAGCCCACGTGAATTTGCGCAGCTCTCCGACCCCTGATACCCACAGTTCTTTCCGTGGCAATCAAAGGTGATCTCTCCTTTATCAAAGCTTTCCTGGCTGGTGGATCTGAGTGCTGCTGCAGGTGGAGCTCCCTCTTCACTTTTTTGAAATAATTTCCGACATATCTCAGAAATCAGTCATCGGATGGGGTCTTTCTGCCGTTTTATTGAATGACATTGATGACATGGTGATGAACTCAGCAGCTCTCAAATATGCCGATGACATCAAAATATGCATCGAAATTAAGCGCTCGGATTCTGAAATGGCTAAACAGCTGTAACCTGATTTGAATGCATTGGCCACTTGGCTAAAGAGGTGGTGACTTAGCCTGATTCCTGAGAAATGATCAATTGTCTTTGAGTTGAGTTGGGAAGAACCAAGTTTTACTGAATATTCTAAATCTACTTTTTCCTTTTGCGATACATTTCGATCATCACTTGCAGATCCTTCAGGCAGGTGAATCTATTTGCAAGCAATGCATAGTTCAAAAGAAACTCAAAAACAAAAATCATAGAAATGCATTACCTTGAAAAAAAAGGTAGAGGCTACACATAGTACTGGTCTACCTTGTACAAGTAGCATGAGCAGGTTTGATAGCTTTTATCTGACAGACATAGAGCAAGTGAAACAGGTCGTTCAGGGTAACGACCTACCAGCTACTGGCCGAGACTCTAACCTGACAAAAATCACATAATATGGAAGTAATAGTTTCTTGTCTGTCAATTGCCTCATTTGTTCGATGTCTATCAGATAAAAGTCAACATGTTAAATTTGCTTCTGCTACTGAGACAAGGCAACCCACTATTATCTGTCGCCTCTGCTTCATCATCTCCATATTCAAATATAGCCTGCTTCTACGTCATGTATTTTGAGCTCTTTCCAATTTGCACTACTTGCAAAAAAGATTCACTTGCCTGAAGATGATCTACATGTGTTGATCGAAACATATCGCAAAGAGAAAATATGTAGGCTTACATTATATTACTCAGCAGAACTTGGTTCTTCTTAACTCATCTTAATTCTGTCAAACCAAGGCATATTCACATTACTAACCACACTGCTTCCTTTGGATCCTACAACCCTGAACAACTATACATTTTGAAAGGCAACTCGGTCCCATCATTTAGATGCGTTTAAAACCTTGAGATTCACACTACAAAAATCCTTAAACTTCTCACGAAATTTATTGACAATTTTTTAGACTCGACCTACAGTATGTTATATTAAAACTATGTTTCTTACTTTACGTCACTTGCCATATTTTTGTGTCATTTACTTTGGTGTGCTAGTTAGTATTTGGACATTTCCCCTTTTGTACAGGTTATGGTGTGGCTTTGAAAATATATCTCTAAAAATAAACTCAGTGATATGACATGTGTTAATATTTTAGTCCGTCCTCATTTGAAATGTGCAGTCTTCGCTATTGGAATCCTTCGCAAGACAAAATATCTATCAAATCATGTTCCCGCGTACAGAGACACTAACTCGAAACATTCTTGGATTAACTTCGACACACCACAAAGAATATCTCAGACTTCAGTCGCTGCAAGGTCTTCTATTTCACCTCTCATCATAGACCTCACCCGAAGTTTTCAAGATACAGCAAACGGCCTCAACCATTGAGATACTAAGCACGTCTTCACGGATACTTCGACCACACGTAGGCATGAGATGAGACTTTATCAAAACAATTGTGTCATCTCAAAATTCGCCTCCATTTTTCTCCTAGAAAATTGAATGGAATTCACTCTCTCCTGATGCAATTTTGATGCAAAATCTTTTTGTACATATTTGCGTGCAATTTTTTTTGCCTTCACCCAGCCATGGTGTCTCTTCACATATTGGCGCGTATAAACAACTCAAACGGGGGATGTTTGCAGAAATCGTCAATAATATTGTAATAAAAAGTTGTTGGTGTGCATAATCTTAAGAGTCAATATTAACTACTCTAAATATCAAAGTCTATATCTGAATGAATCTCCAAATGAATATCATTAGCAAGCATCATACGTCAAATACAAACAATACAAGGATGATAGCATTTTGCATCTGTAAGCTCTATTTTTCGATATCCTTGTTCCTTGCCACTTGGGTCGGGTTCAAGAATCAGGTGAGCGAAACAACAGTATCACGAATGTTGGATGTTTTACAAATATTATTTTGATACGAACAAACAATGCATGCTATTTCAACAATTCATTCTATCTACATGATTTGATTTGATTAACTTACTGTTACAAGAAATATTTTTCAATCTTCCATCATTGATGCATCAATATCAATATACACCTCCACAGATGATCGCTGAGAACATTGTGTTGCACTACCTTTTGCCTGTTTAAAATTATTAAAAATCCCTTTAGTATGTGCTCATATTCAAAGCTCTTTTTCAATGTCATTCCCATGGTCATTCCCTTCATTTGTCTTAAAGGTGACGATTGACGAGCAGCGCATGTAGTACTAAAATTCGGCGAATGAGATGTAGATAAATAGACTACAGAGGAAAAGTGAGCTTAAAATAAAAGTCATGGAGTAGGATATATATCCCTACTCTATGATAAAAGCTCTGCACAACTGCTACAACCGGCTTCTGCATGTCTCACTTACTCATGAATATACACCTAAAACAATGTTCATTGCATAGAGTGATTGGTTCATTGTGTTCTCTAGTCTCTCTTTCTCTGTTCTCGAATATCTTTGAGAAAAGGCCTCTACCATAGACATCGGATAATTATTCGGATTAGTCCTAATAATGTTATCCGATGTCTGTGGCCTCTATATTTTTGTAACTTGCAACTTGGCTTTCCTAAGTTTTGAGCACAATCTATACGCATTATAATCAAACATCGCTCATTCGATATTTTTGGTTATTCAAAAAGTTGCAAAACTTATAATTTCATGACCATCAGGTAATCAAAGGCTTCGATGCGCATTATATGGACTCGACGCGCACTATTTGGGCTGGCTTGTGCACCTATATGCTTACAGCCTCTATGATGACAGTATCCCCGGTCGCATTACTTTTGCTGTCAAAAAGCTGCGTAGATGGAGCATTATACTATGAAGTTCAGTTTGATCCTTTCGCGTATGAATCAATGCACATGCATCTGAAGCTGTAGAGCTCATGCTCAATGCCGCAACGATCATTTAAAAGTGGCAGCATAACAAGATGAGAGGACTTCCCTTTTGAGTCGATCGCGCAGGTTCCTTATGCTTGTAATTGGTTTGCAGATTATACGTGGAAGCAGTAGGCCCACATATGCACTTTTTTTATAGTTGCATTTACAATAATAGCACCAATTATCTATTTCCTATTATGTTGCGTGATGAGCACTCCGGGAACCATAGTACTAGCCCTGTGGGAACGAATCTTGCGAAAAACTGGCGAATGTCAGCTGCAGAATATCATGCTAAAGTTCAGTCATATTTGCGGGATATTCGCTGGCGAAGTTCGCCGGCGACAATTCGCGCTCTATATGTCACCTTTTACTTTTGACTTTCTCTCTTGTTTTCTTTAGTAATCCGCCTCTACAGTCGAGGCTCTATTCTCTCCCTCACCTCCTCACTATCCCTCACATATGGCTAATCTATCTAAGATATAAGTGCAGACTATCATTCTTTGATAATGATAAGAATATAGAGAATCCGCATATATCAATTTTCATAACATCTCTTGACATTCAATAATTTACAACAATGACAAATATTTGAACAATATCATAGTATTTACTGCGACATTTATGGAAGACAAATACTTTTTTAGTTTAAGCCTTCGTGAATTAAAAAAAGATCCCTTTTTATCAGATCAGACTGAGTATACAATATATTTTCATGTGAAGGTAATATACGAACATTACTACTTACCACTAATTAGTTGCTACAATATCCACGATTTCGCCGGTTGGCGAAAAATCAGCTCGCATTAGTAAACAAATATCTACCAGCTAATTATAGCAACTTTTTCGCCACCTGTCGTTTTTTAATTTTACACATGTTTTTGGATAAATGATGACCATTTTCACATGCGGAGATAGTTTTTACACGAAAATGAACCTTTAAAAAAATTATCCACCAAATCGCTACCTCGCCAGATAATCTGTTGATATTAGCAAGATGCGTTCCCACAGGGAGTGATCTGCATAAACCTTACATGGGCTGTTCATTAACTAAAATTCTGCCGACAGAATATTAATTATATTATTTCTGTCGGCAGAATTTTAGTTAATGGAACATCCCCATACACTAAACGCCTACATCTTTTCCCAATATTGGAGCACTCAAATGCTGGCAACTTATTTCTCCCATTTCTTTTCAAATGATGCGCTTCAGATATGCACCATCCCAATTCCGCTATCGGACAGTTTCGGGTCGCGGAAACCCGAAAACAATTGTTACTACTTGTAAAAAATATATAATCAAAGATAGTCGTCTTTGGGCATGAGTGCTATGAATACTTCTCAGTTTCACTGGCTGCGTATCTGGCACTGACACCCTGCAAAGATGTTTCTCATTGCTCGTCATCTTGAAATTCCCCTATTCACGACAAAGATTCGATTCAAAACACAGTGATATCTCAACAACTGCTTCATTTACGCAATAAAAACGATTAGGGCGATCGAAATATCGCATACTACAAATCAATACAATGCCTTTTAAGTTGGATCAACAGGAAATTGCTAAACAAAGACAACAGTATATTATGGTTTACAACTCAGGAATCATTCATTGACAAAAAATATTGGAACATTTCATAAGTTCATAATCACGCTAACGAAAATCGATCAGCGTACGCTTATTGCTATGAAACAAGGAATCGTTAGTTGCATTACTGATCATATTGATAAATGTCTCTTTAGAATACAATTTATTAGGAATAGTCACAATTTGTCCATCTTCACTTAGATATGAAATACATTATATCACGTAATTTACAATAAAGTACATTATAAGTCTTCTACAATATGGTGTACGCCCCATATAACACAATGAAGCAAAGTAACAAAGGGAACATTAACGATGTACATTGGCTATGTGCATGGTGATCGATCTCTATCCGTAATATGAATCATGCATTGTGTTCGGGTCAAATACCGCAAATTCGGAGATAAAATCTCACTCCATTACAGATTGAGTCTTAAAAGTTTTGGTCAACACATACAAAAACTGCATGGGCTGAAGATATACAATTCAATAAACATCGTCTAAGAGGACA
Source organism: Prostheceraeus crozeri (assembly GCA_907163375.1). Taxonomy (NCBI): domain Eukaryota; kingdom Metazoa; phylum Platyhelminthes; order Polycladida; family Euryleptidae; genus Prostheceraeus; species Prostheceraeus crozeri. The sequence goes on along the minus strand of CAJQUW010001499.1, from coordinate 172,012 downwards.
AGCTATGAATACACGCTCAAAGGTTGTATGATAGAGGGCTAACTATACAAATTCCGAATACAAATACAAAGCCGCATCTTCGGACTACCGACGTCGAACCGTATACGGAGATTATGTTCGATGGTATTATATATTACAATTTCGGCTAAGCATCTAAGTCAAATTTACAAAGATCTAAGTCGAGGTGCAACCAGGATGAACAAAGTCTGGCATAGAGGATTGATTAATTACAAAGCAACCATTGGGACCCTCATGACAGGCTGGCACAAAAATCATTATGACAAATCATTTACATCGATAAAACAGCTGCTATGAACAACAATGCAGCCCATCAATTCACTTACATACCTACATATGTACAATAGTAAGAACGTCATTATAATTGAAGTCAATAACTTCTTTGTGGTGGTCAAATTTAACTCCTACATTGAAAAACATGATGCAGAATACATTGTGGAAAACTGTACATAATCACGTGGGAGGTATAAGTTAAGGATTATTACAAAGGGAATTTGAAGAACACGGGGAAACAAAAGATAGTTGTGAAAATTACAGTTTTATACAGGTTTTGCCGCAGTCGAACTTTTATCAGTGGACCAAGTGGCTGTCTTAACAGTAAACATTTTACAGATTGGGAGAGGCTAAAGGAGCTCATATCATGAGCATCCTTTTATTAGAGGAAAATAACTAGGAAGAAAACTACTTACATATTGCATACAATTCCAATTGAAGTATTTACACGCTTGTAGCGTAGTACGATACAAATGATTATGTATACTAGCCCCTAAAAGAGTGGAATACAAAAACAAGAGCACAGCTTTCAGTATCTGAGATTTAGCTCACAGTAGAAGATAAGTCATGAAGTAATCAATTTGTTCTCACATTTTATCCTAGAAGAGAAAGACATAAATGAACTAAAAATTGCACATTTCAATCTTGAATAGTGATGTGTCTTCCCGTGTTCCAGTTCACTTGACTTTCTTTGAGAATGAATACTATGAAGTTTATCAAATATGTAATTGAGTGAACCAGCTGCCTGGGCTGACACGAAAATCTTATTTTCCCGATTGATTGCAAGTTCTCAGCTACTGAGATAGGGCACCCACACTAACTGCGGTAGTCGTACAAATGGCTTTGAGTCAATGTTTGACAACAGCCACCAAAAAGGCTTAAATATTGGAAACTTAAAAGAAAGTAAGTCCAGAACCCATGCATAAGATATAAAAGTATATCAAACAAACCAAAGACTTTACACATTTCCAAATACCAAATTTACATGTCTTGATGCACATTATACAGGGAGTTTTGAAATGTATGGACACGTTGGGACATGGTTAAATATGTGTGAAAATTGGGTAAGTAAATCTTATGGAGTAAAATGTAATCGAGCCATATACAATACTACATGATAAATCTGGGAAAATGAAATGACAGAATGAAATGGTACGCAAGCAAAACCGTGTGCAACTAGAAAAGATTACGAATTTTCGGACACAGTGACACTTGCACAGAAGGTACAATACATAAGTTAACGTCATTTTTTATACATATATGTATATATATGCGCATGAATAAATACACATACATACACAGATATATATGTAATATAGATTTCTGCTTCTGCATATATACAAATATATATACTTGAATAATTTGTTCCTATTATACTGACATTTTTATGTAGCAGATTTTCTCATAAGTGCATTGAACACAGTCAATAAACTGAATTCAAATCAAATCGCGGGGATACGGTGTAGATAGTTATGAATATTGACATGACAATCACTGTCAGCATCATTTCACGCAAAGGAGTTGATTAAATAAATGAGAAGTTTCTACAATTTTTCTACTCAAGCAAGAGGACCAGCTGGTGGCTGCAAACCTACACCAACACCAGAACCTCCACCAGAATTTGAAGAACCTCCACTGACAGGCAAATGAGGACCAGGGCCAGCCAACACTCCGCCGGGAGGACATTGACCTCCACCACCAGAGTTCGAGCTTCCACTTCCAGATAAGTCGGGATTGTTTTTAGCAAAATACTTTTCCATTTTTGATATTATATGTTTTCCATATGTAAATTTTCTCAATGTTGGCATATGAGGTCTGATGCGATGCATGAGAATCTTGCGCTGATTAGGATCGGCTACATCAAGCATCTTCTGAATCACATAATTAGCATACTGATCCTTCATCATTGTGTACAAAGGAGAATTCATCATGCCATCTCCTTCATCTAAAATTTCTCCAATCAGGAATTGGCGCTCCGGACGTGATGCATAGGTGACAGCTTTCTCAACTACATTACTTGCAAACTTGTGTTGACTTAAGGAAAGTATTTTGCCCCTAAGTATCGTAATGATTTTTCCTTTGTCCTCAGTCTTCCCGTGTTCCAACACATGCTGAAAAAGAATGAGTTTGTTAGAGATATCGCAATTTCCCCTACGTTTTCATCGGTAATATTAGGCGATTTTTGATCAAGTATAGTTATGGCGATCGGTTATAATTGTTTGTTTATTGTAAAAATTCCGATTAATTGACAAATAACATATTAAAAGTAGGGGAAGCTGGGGTGACTTGGCAGTGTTTTTTTCAAATGCCTATCCCGGCCAAACGACTAAATATTACAGAATTCCTTTAGTACGGGTTGACGGAGAGGAGTATTAGGAACATTTTTGCTTCAGACAGTTTTGCCACAAATTATTGTCTTGACCTCGAAAAATTCAATTACAGAAAAGTTCTAAAACTGCCAAGTCACCCCACTATTGGGGTGACTTGGCAGTGGGGTTGGGGTGAGTTGACAGTGTCATAAAACATCAACAAACTTTTCATATTATACTGATCTAAGCTTGCATTATCATTGCTACTACAAATATCTCCAAATTAGTTGCAATACACAATCTTGGCAGCTCATTTAAATTTTAGCATTATAGTGAATAGGCCTATTGATCCATCCTAAAATCCGTTGATGGCAAAATGGTTCCGTCTTTATCCCGTGACTTCTGCTACCGGTATGCTTTTCCCGAGTCACTATCTGAAGAGAAAACCTACCCTAATTACATGTATCACAGGCAATCTCGTCAAATATATTCTTGAAAAAATAAAAAAGAATATTGAGGATATTGACGCAACAAAATGAAACTTTCGCAACTGCATCTTCAATTATGCTATCTTGTTAAGAACATTTTGCACGTCATCACGAGAGTAGTTAGAGCGCTTCACTCGTTGTACGTGCGTCCTTGGCAGTGTACCGGCAAGTTGAAAATGAATTAGGGAAAGTGTTGTCACTGCATGTTGTAACTTGAAATGAACCAATCAGAAGACACGACGAATCAACAAATAAAAATTTGTTTGACGTAGATGTTTCTGAGTCATTTTCCAATGGATAGGCTAGGTGTTTAGTTGTGAACTTGTATTAAAAGGTGTGAGTCACTAACACATCACTACCATCAGTTAACACTAAGTTAACACTTACTATTAAGGACACAAAAAATGATGCTGCCATGTCACCCCAACCTAAGTAGGCCTACGGTTAAATCCTCAGCTCCGGCTAGAATGTTTTACACTATCAGGGTTCATGTATTCTGACCTAATTATAATGTCTTCAACATAGATTTATCTGAAATCTCTCACAAGGCGCGGTGGCTCATCGAATTACGAATTTTCAAAAGTTCCATTTTTTACACTTTAAGTAGGCCAATAGGCCTGATTTTTTGCTCTGAAAAAGTAAAAGCCAGAAGCAATCTTTCTCTGCAGTATTTTCATTTCAGAGCTACTTTAGAAAGTAATAGGGTTTTCGATTTGTGAAGCATATTATTTACAATATCCATACTGCCATGTCACCCCAACATGATACTGCCAAGTCACCCCAATCCCAGTAAGGTAAGAAAATGAGCTCAAACACAATGTTAATATGATCTGAATGTTTTTACACTGTAGGTGTCCATGCACCATGACCTACGTAAAATATCTTTAATAATGGTTTATGTCAAATCTATCACAAGACGAGAATGTCCCAAAAGTTGAGCATTTCCAAAAGTTACGATTTTTGCAGGTAAAATAGTTTTTTGCTCCTAAAAAAAGTACAAGTGCAAATAATCCGCAGGCATCTTCCTCCAGCATCTTTATTCTAGAGCTACTTCGAAATGTATATTTCGGATTTTTGATTTATGAAGCCTATTAACTGCAAGACCCCCACTGCCATGTCACCACAACTGCCAAGTCACCCCAGCTTCCCCTATAATGATTGTATTTTATTGTTTACTGTATATTTATTCCTACGTTAGTCTGTCGAATGAACGGTTACTTCAAACAAAGTGATATTCGTATTCAGTCAAAGTATAGTTAACTTCTTATTTTCTGCAATATCAGAGACGGTCTGTCTTTTGAGAGATTACTATTCAAATCATAAAAAGGAATTATGTAAATTCGGTGCTGTGTAATGCATTTCAGCCACAGAATGGCTGGCTCAGTTTTCAAAGTAGAATTCTTGCGCTTTGCTAGAACGTACTTAACTGGAACTAATTTGTTAGGAAATTAGAGCGATAATGACAGCATTCTAACGGCCGGTCATGTCGACCATGTCTTCGCCAACTTCTCTCTAAATCGTTCGATGAATAGGACATTTTAGAATTTTTGGGTTTCGCACCACTAAAATGTCTATGAAATCACGCTTGGTGGACGCAGGTCAAAGTTCGTAACAATTTTGATTCGGAGTTCAAATCCAGTTCTGAAAAATAATTAAGCTTAAGAATTGATACATACGTAGCAGACGAATTGGTGAGGTAAAACGGAGATCCTCAAAATGTTGTAATATTCCAAATATTCGCAAAATTCATTACGATTTCGCAAACGTGAAATATGGACACGCCATAGAGGCTGACTAGCATCGTCAGGCTGCAATATAGTGACTGTCTATCCTCATTAGTTTATGGTGAGTCTGAGAGGAAACTGAAATTCTATGTAGTGCGGCTTAATCATCTCTATATGGAAGCCAATTATGTATATTCCAATAATGAATAGAGTCGCACAGGGTTATAAACTGCATGAACCGAAATAAATCAATATACAGCATAGCTCTGCCCCATGAGGATTTAATCGATTCTTAGCAACTGAGTGTGCTCTTACACACGATTCGATATATCCGATCGGAGTTTCGGACATCCGTCAAATCCGAATACCGGCCAGATTAAAAATTTTCAAATCGGGTGCATCCCTTACCATCTCTTGACAATATGCAGTAGATAACTCTAGACAGATGTCTAGACGAGCAATCTAATTGGACATTAGCTGAGACATGTAATCTACCATTCTTCCCCTGATGTCATCGACTTGTAATGGACCTCGCGTAAGTGTTCAAAATTATGCATCACACACCCCATGATCCAAATACTTTTTTCATCCGATGTGCGTCGACGACCAAGAGAGTGGTCGCTGTCTGAAACTCTACCAACAATCACGTAATCTCATCACTAGACTAAACTATTTCTTCCACAGAAATCACCGTCTACTGCTCTTTGAAAATTTTTGGGTGTTGATGACTTATGTAAGAATAATATAGCTGCTCATGAAATGTAACTTTTGTCAATTGCAACTGTTCATCATCCTGCTTTTGTGCTCCATTGCACTTACTGGTTTAGTTGAATCAATAAATAATCAAAAAATTTCTTAGCAGCTGTGGACGCTGCGTTTCATCCTGCAATGGCTTGATCGGAATGGCATGCATGTAACAAAACAGAATCAAAAAAAGGTTAGCGAACTCATAAGACACCAGCTCAAACTTATTACAACGAAGAAATGCTTCAAAACTATTTGTCATTTAAGCTTAACTGGTTAAAAAGAAAGCATGCACGAACTATAAATCATTGCTAATGCCGAATATATTCAAAAAAAGGTGAAAATATTTAGAATGTAGGTTGACCAAGAAACTGAAGTGACTTACCTGTATGACGTAGTTTCCATACTGATCAATAACTAAACTTTCCGTGTTAGTATGAAGTTCTTGGAGAATGGGAGCGGTTTGATCATCTTTGCAATGCTCTAAGATGCGCTGAATTACGCGACAGCCATATGGATGCGTTGACAAAGCAAATACTTGCTCTCGAAATGAATCGATGATGAACTGAAGGCACTCAGGGTCTACACACTCGATACATTTCTGTACAACATGATTTCCATTTTGATCCTTTACACATTTGAGAACGTGACCTTCTAATTCTTTTACAATATCAACCTAAAAAGCATCGAATAGAATGCAAAATCAGACTAAATCAACGAGTTAGAAGTAGTAGAAAAATGAGCTATTCACAGAAAAAGATGATCACAACATCACAATACACAATTGACAGTTATCTCACTAAAGGCTTGATACTATGTATTTAATGATGAATGACCTGATTTGAGATGAACTCTCAGAAATCGGATGCGATAGACTTTCCACATGCAGCAAATAATGCAAGCAGGCTATCTAAATGCACTTGCCGAAGTGCTTCCGTGGCCATTTTTGAAGTTGATATGTACAGGGTGATTCCGATCTTCCCGTCACTTTTCAAGTAAGGACTACAGCTGTATCACATGTCTGGTTGTAGTGATGGTTCATGATTTATATATTACGTTTCATGGCCTTTCAAATCGTATATTATTTATTTTCTTGTGATCTGCATTTCTGATGATGCGAGCAATTGAAATTGTTTACCCATATTACAACTTTTTAAATCAATATCTATGACAGGAACATCGCAACAATCAATATCATCAGCCGCATTCAGCATAGATATCTAATAATTGTTTGCTTTGAGCGACACCATGCAAAGTTAATTGAGATTGACTTTTCAGTGTAGACGGTATTAAACGGGCTGAAATTTATTTACTATCAACACTTGACAGCAATGAACTATCCTGGCTTCACGAATGAAGAAATTGCGACGGCCGTGGCCTATACCATCTCTTCATATCCTGAAGATGCAAGGCGACGATTTCGTGTAGATTTTATGAAAGAAGCTCCACCACGCACACCTTGATTGGGTGGGCAAAACGTTTTAAAACCTCGCTATCTCTCACCGAAAATGCAAGAGTCGGTGACCATTCAGATCGACGGCTTTCCGACGACAAACGAGACGAAATAGTCGAGGCCTATGGTGATGATCCAACACTTTCGCAACGAAAGGCAACTCAGCTCTGCAGCGTTTCACAATCGTCGGTGAACAGAGTGTTGAAAGATGAAGGTTTGAGAGCTTGGAAGTTTACCCGCGTGCAAGAGATCTCGGACGACGACAAAGTTCAAAGACTCCAGTTTTCGAACCTTATCCTTCAACATCAACAGCGCGACAGTAATTTCGTTGGAAATATCGTTTTCTCCGATGAAGCAACGTTTCACTTGAATGGATTTGTGAACCTTCACAACGCCTTCATCTACGCGGAAGAAAATCCTCACGCTGTTATCGTGAAACCATTTAAGTCTGCTTCCATCACTTGCTGGGCAATGATATCACCACACCACGGCATCACTTACCATGTGCAAAAGAAACAATGAATGGACAGCGCTACCAGTCTATCCTTGAAGACAAAGTTGTGCCGCTACTAAGTGATAGACGAAATCGACGTCAATTTTATCAGCAGGATAGTGCACCTGCACATTATGCCAATTCTGTTCGTTGTCTGCTGAACGTCAAGCTGAAGGACCGATGGATTGGTCGTGGTGGGCCGATACACTGACCACCAAGAAGCTCTGATTTAGCAATAAACGATTTCTGGCTTTGGGGCTATATTCGTGACAAACTGTACAGAGATCCACGTCCTCGTACTCTTGAAGCTTTGCAAGAAAGACTTAGGAGCTTACTCGATAGCGTGGAGGTCGAGATGATGCGATCTTCGTACAGTTCATTCTTGCGCCGATGCGAGTTGTGCTCTGAGAATGGTAGTGGTCACTTTGAACAGTTCTTGTGAGTTAATTTTGCGTTACTGCATACCTGTCGATTATAATAAAGTTTTTTTGGATATGAAATGTTTTTCGAAATCAAATGAAAAAAAATAACTTAAATAGTAAAATAAAATGAATAAATAGTAGACTAGGAATAAAAAAAATTAAAAAAGTACTTAAAATTGATTTAAAAAGTTGTAATATGGGTAAACAATTTCAATTGCTCGTATCAGCAGAAATGCAGATCACAAGAAAATAAATAATATACGATTTGAAAGGCCATGAAACGTAGTATATAAATCATGAACCATCACTACAACCAGACATGTGATACAGCTGTAGTCCTTACTTGAAAAGTGACGGGAAGATCGGAATCACCCTGTACTGTATATACGGAGTTACATATATTGTATATACTGAATTGATGTGTTTATACGAGATATCTACTTGACCATGTCAGAAATGATGGTGCAAAATGTCAACGTCGGTTTCCTTATTTTCAGGTTCAGCTGCCGCTTATTAAGCAGACGAATTGAAATATCGGAAGTTTTTAAATTAGCTGTCATATCTTACAACTGCGAGTCTTATACATACATCTAACCATAATATACGATAACCTATGTATTAGATGTATTCAATCGGCCCGATGGTTGCCAAGTTGTTACATAGCAAACAATATTTAAACCAATCACCGAGCCTGATTGGCTTAGCTTTGACCTATTTAGTAGCACACCTTCCAGAATCCACTGGCTCTAGAATATCAACCGGCAACATCACAACTTGTTCTTGTAAGTGTACATCTCGTCATATCACATTTTCACGGTTGCTGTACTTTCTGGAACACAACCCGTGTGTATATGGTTCTACAATTAAAGTTCTGGCTTCGCTCGAGGGCGGGTTGGATGAATTACATTTTTTCGATTTACATGTCTCGAATTTTTGCTGATTAAATACGGATATTTTGTACATTGTTGAGGAATGTGAAAGGGGGAGAAACGTGACTGCCATACTGAAAACAAACTCGAGGCGAAATATTTGCAAGAAGCAGAGCTGAAGGATTGTGTAGAGTGACGATGTGGCATTGACATCCTCTTTTTGTAAATTGATAATTCCATATCGACTTTCAAAAATAGAGCTGAGAGATTTAATAGTGATTATCGATGTTATCATTTCTGATCACCTTCACATCATGCTAAAGATAAAACATTGAAATTACCGGTATATCTGAACTATTAGTCATACTTTATGATGATTGAAAGGAGCACCGGGGAGAATTAGACATGAAATTATGGCCTATGGTATGCTGATTATCTAGAAATTAAGAACAGTAATATATATTGACAGCCATTAGTTAGGCTTCAAAAACGTGAGACTTGCATGTCGTCACAATCCAGTGGAAGCCTAGTTTTGTAATCAACCTGGGAATATCATGCTATGAATTGAATAATTTATGCTCGGGTTCTAGTCAAGAATATCTTTCACCGAAAGCAGAGTTCGTATCAATGTGCTGATGTTTCATCGATATCCAGGTTACTTAGGATATCTTGTTTTAGCGTCGAAGTAAGTTATCATATCCTAGGGATGAGAAAGATAAAATACTGATAGCAATTTCAGAATTATAACTTACTATCATTCCGAATAAATTTAAGTCGATTAAATTTTTCGATTTAAAAATTTTAAGTCCATTACAAATACACATGTACATCGCAACAGAGCAGAGACAAAGAAATAACAACAAATCGATTTAGGGGACATCAATCATTCACACTGGCCCGATAAATCGACAATCATGCTGATATTCCTGTGGTTTTAATCTTACAATCCTGACTGTTCAGGATAGACGTCGACCTCGTTCAGACATGCTAACTTGAATCTCAACGATGTCAGATGATTATTACTTATTACTATATGTTGTAGATAACATACCTGCATTTCTGACGTAATGGATTCCAATGCTTTCTGAATAACCCGACAACCATACATCTGCAACGCCAGTGGCAAAACCTGACCACGAACCCTTTGGGCAAGAACTTGTTTCTGTTCGGGTGTCCCAAACTCGAAGAATTTCTGAATGACATAGTTACCAAACACATCTGTCATTAAGCTGTAGGCCTGACTAAGGATCTCCGTAAAAACCATGGTCTTTTCACTGACATTAGCCTGTTCCAACTTTTGTTGAATAAATCTAGAACCGTGTTGATCTTGAGCAAATTCCACAACGTGACCGTGCAGTTCTTTTAGTGTTAACTGAGGTATTCGATTATTTCTAAAATCTTCTAGTAGACGACTCCGACCGGTTACATCCCCTTTCTGTACACTTCCGCCACCGGAGCTACTGGTTCCTGAAAGATAGAAATATTCTATTTGATATAATGCTTGCTTTAAGTATTTACTATTGTTTTCATTGAAGAAGGTATACAAATATGCACTGACTAGCTTACATAACATTTTCGAAAAATGGAAGGTATGGATAAATTGGCTATTTGGTGACCACGGACAGGATAAAAAAGCATTTTCAACATAAAACATTTTGAATAATTTCTGTTTCCTCGACATAAATATTGTTGTTCATGCAATTCATCTCATTTTCTGGCCATCTACTATATTTCAATTTGCTATTTTAACCAGAATAGCTATGCTTCTAAATATAAACAAATTTCTCCCAAAAAATGTAGTGCCTGAATAATTGAATCGTCATCCAATGCGAGACCAGAAGCGAGGTCACTACTTTATAGGTCGCAATCTTTTTTTCAGTATTCATGTGGACACAACATGTCTGTCAGGCTTTACTACTACCGACTTTCTTCGAATATACAGAGACCCAGACTGAGCGGTACATCAAAGTGTTTGCTCATTTGCTTTGAAAAGACACCATGCATTTATTTAAATGCACAGCAATACCCAGACCCTGAGTTTTTCCCTAGAGAGTACGAATCTGGTTGATGACCCCTCCAGAAGACAACAAACGGTGTATAGATAGATATATTTGAACATGGGGTTGATTAACATCTTATACAGAGCCTCAAAATTTACCCGAGTTCCTGTATCACGATATCTTTCAGGTCATGCGAGTATTAGCATAATGTGATGATTTTCAAATCTAATCTGGTCGGGTTGGGTTGTCTTTCAGTCAGAGTAGGGTTTCAGAATTCATGAAACCCGACCCGAAGCTATCTGTAGGAGCTTTGCGAGGGATCCAGGTGTCAAGAGGGGAACAATCGCCTCCTACAAGCAGTGGATGAGCTCTTCACACACTACGGGGGGTTACTAACATGGTTCCATGATGTGAGGGGTGAGGGCAATATGTGTGTGGGGGAGGGAGTTGTATCTCGTGCAATGTGATGCAAAGGGGCAGAAAAGGGCGATTGGTTGGTACACAGCTATGCGAGCATTTTGCGTGACCTGTGCATATGTTGTTATTCTGTTGTTTATATCTACGCATGTCGCAATTTTCCAGTGTTCAAAGCTCTAAATGGATAAAAATATTGTACTGTACCCATGAGAATTCCAAAAATACATCACAAAGCCTGTTCTCTGAATTCTTAGAATTGTTGAGTCATATAACTTACGATTACCCAATACTGAAGCTATCAAAAAAGATTTTTATCCTTATTGACCCTAGCTTCCCGAAATGCCCATTGGTTCGAATATGACCCAAACCGAAAACGGTGAATGCAAACCGATGTACAACACTTAGGTCACTTATTTGGGTGCCCTGGGGATTGTCCCAAGAAATGTGGGTCGAAATAGCAACTTGAGTTTACACTTGACATCAACGGGTTAATCAGGTACAAAGATAACAAGCATTTTCCAAGTTTCCTTCGCAGCCTTTTTAACTTACTGGGCTGAAAAATTCATGTTCCTAGATTTTCATTAAGGATGTCAGTGTTAGATCTCTTCAGTATCCTTGAGGTGTAAGGAGCAATAATATGCGAGTTTTAGTTCAATTATTTTAATTCTCAATTGGTCGTTTACAAATCGTATGGGCGAACGTGAATAGTTCACATCAGTAGTCTGTACGACGAGAAAACAAAGATATGCTTTCGCTTATTGTGCGTCACCCGTCGGAGTGTAGGCTCGAGTTTTTGCACCTCCACTAAACTTGCAATGGTGTAGCTGTCATGACAATTAATATGCTTTGAGTAAAACTTGCATGATCTGGCTCCTTACATCGCAAGGATTATGAAGAGACCAAACAGCAACATCTGAAAACCTAAGCATATGATTTTTTTCGTCTTAAACGGCACGATTTAGTGATCCATTGACGATGTCGCCATTGCTCTTCCAGTCAACCGATTCCGATGAGCAATGCGCACTTCAAAAGGAAGCTCGGAAAATACTTGTCCTCATCGTACCTAATTCACTACAAAAAATTATCATGAATACCATGTATGTGATTACTAATTAGAGAACAAAATTTACCTATACGAGAAGCTGCCGCATTGGAGTTAGCTGAAAACATTTGTTGTGGGAACAAAGCGCCGCCAGCTGCTGCAGGAGACGAAAGTGAATTAGTCCGAAAGCGAGAACTTGGATCAACACCACCAGGACCGTTAGGACGATGGCCGGCAGCAGCTGCCGTGTAAGCGCCCATGTTTGGATTGCTGCAACTGAAATGGGATGACTTGTGATCAACTTGTGAGCAAACACAGTAAATCCCGCCACAACGCACATGGATATATAGTAGACAACAAATATTCCCAACAAAAATCGTATCTGACTAATAGGTTCCCTGGTAATAACGTGCAATGGACAGAAATTTCATTTTGAAATTTTACCGTACAAAATACCGACGAGAACTCTAGAACTCCCTGAAATTGCCTAATAGTTTCTCTCTTGCATTGTCTAACCGCAGAATATATTTTCGATAATATTTTGATGCACTATTGCTGTATCATCAATTCAATTGACGCACTAAGTAATTGCCATATTCTTGTTATCTTCCCGTCCTCTGTATGTCATACGAACTTCAACTCTTTATATTTGAACACAGTACATAAATGTGTGAGAAATGGAGAGAATGCCACCAACCTCCCTGGCAGCTCAGACATTTCGGTAGTGATGGATGGTTGAACTGATTCAATGTCCAACTAAGTGCTGCAGTACTATACTGGTGTTGCAAAACCTAATCAAAATAGACCTATACATGCAAATTATACATTGAGCATGTGGTTTATACGAAAGAAGTATTTTTGAATACAAACTGGCTGTAAGTACCGTGAACTCAATGTATTCTTAAAGACGTCAGGAAAACCAGAATCCCCCAAGACCTTGAATCGAAATGAATGGAGAAAAGTCAATAACTGTCCATCCTCAACATCAAAGGACTTTCAATGTGGAGTAAGAGCAAATTAGTTACACTAAATACTCAGCAATCTACACTTCCTAGTATCAGAGCTCAAGGTGTGGTGACACGCCACACCGGCAAACCTTTCTCGACGGTAAACCACACCAATAAAACTTTCCTCTTGCAGGTAGTAAGTGCATACCAATGCATATCGCCTCTAAGTCGAAGACGTTTCTTAAAATTCAAATCTCATGTGTAAATCAATTAAATTAAGGCCGTATTCAAAACGATGTTAAGGACGAAACGTTTCTTTTATTCCCATGAATGCTAACGCTGTCAATAATTGTATTTCAGTCTCTGTTTATCCTACCAAAACACTATGGTTGTGCGTTTCTTTAAAGAAAATCGACGATTAATTATCACAATTTTTATCTGTTGAGTCATGGTGTCAAATGATTCTACTCTTTATGCTTTTAACTTCGTGTTTAAGACACACGAGGTACTTATGATCCATTGAACGATGCCCTTACATGCAAGAGTTGGCCGCATCGAAAGGCTTGCTGTGGGTGATAATTATGATATAAATAAACGTGCATGCTAAAACGTACTGATAATGTATGATGCGCTAGATGTCATATAAACGCGAAAAATATGAATTGCTGTAGCAAAAAATGCGAATAAAATTCAATTCCCTTGACTCCGAAATCAAATACTGCATGTAAAAGTACATTGGTATAACCTAAATCAGCGATCATTATGCATTCAAATTATGATCATAATATTAACTGACCTGTTGTTGTAATTCGTAGCCGTCATATTCGGTGGAGGAGTGACTGAATGATTTTGAGCTAGTGCATTTGGTGGAGCGACTTGCAGAGCCGCAGTTATTCTTTTCATGTCAAAGGTTGGATTTCCAGATACAGCAGCAGCTGCATAAGCTGCAGCTGCTGCAGCACCTGGATCGGGACCGCTTGGTGTCTGATTAGCGAAGGCATTCGGTAGTCCTGAGGAATTTTGAGCAGCTTGCTGCAATGCATTGTTGATGATCGGATTGGCTGCAACAGAATAAATAATTTTGCTGAAGTTGACATATTATATGGAAGCAGACATTTCAATTTCACTCACACTATAAATGCAAAGTTGAACTTATTTCATTGGGTAAGAGTTTTTTCGTATCAATTATTTCAATGTATTTTCAGAATAATTACATTTTATCTGGTTTCTCTCATGAATGTCTTCAAAAGTAGTATGTTGGTGTTTGTCTTAACGTATAACTTACAGGGTGTCCACCCTATCTGAGAAAAAAAAATTCACGTACCACTATTTCAGGCCTACTTGCCCGGCAAGCGACAGTTGGTTGAGTCAAAATCATTCAAAAACACTACATGCAGCAACTGCTCAAAGAAATGCAGTAATGAGATCTTTACAGTAGAAAGATAGTTCTTCAGAACTATTTTGTATACACACTGCACACAATAAATATAAGTGCATTCGATGCTGTTTTGAAGACATAATTTCACAACTAAACGGTATTTTTGGTCACTCAATAATCTCTAAATACAACATAATTCACGGCTATAAAAATCAAGGGTAATAATAATAGGGTTTGTGTTTTTAGATTTCTAGAAGCAGATTAAAACTAAGAATATTAGTGTGCATATTCAAGGAGATAACTTTTTATTTCTTTGAAAAACATCAGGATGGAAACAATAGACTGAGTCCACCATAGCAAAAAAAAAACTGATCAATCTAAAAGTCTTCCAATAGTCGGCGCTTCCGTTGTGCACATAAGTATGAAATTTCCGCTTCCTTCTCCTTCTCCCTTGCCTCATTCAATTCAATAGCTTTCCTTTTTCGGATGGACTTCGGAGCAATATTTAATCAATGAAGGGATCAGTTCAATGAAACGTTTTGCAACGTCAAAATTTTCACACCACCTGATTCGGCAAAACTTTTTCGGGAACTGTTTGGGCCCAGTAATTTCGATAAATTGTGCTCGTCTAAGGGGCGAATTTTGAAAAACATAATGAGAGGAGGACAGAATTTCGTCAATTTTCCAACCACATTTTGTATGACCTAATGAACAATGTGCAGGCCACACCAGCCTAATTTCAACAAAGCAGGAAAGACCTAAACTTTTCTACGACTACTGAGCATTCGCAAAAGTGACCAATTAACATTTGGCCCATCCATGGACACAGATGTCAATTTCTTGAGTCCCAAAGGTTCTAAAAGTCGCCATAAAGCATCAAGCAAGTTTGAGGCTGACGTGTGATCCAAAAAATCGGAACTTAGATACCCTGTTATGCTTGTTGATTTTCTTTCTTCCAGAATCGAACCAAAACATCCATCTGAGAGCGGTGACTTATTTTATGCTCTGCAGGTCGTCATGTTTTGATGTTTATAGTTCATGGTGATATATCGTACGATAACTCCATCAGACTGAGCCAAAACATGATCCAGGTCAATTAAATGACTGTAGCCATCCATACATTATCTAGCACTGTCAGAATCTGCAACTGACAACAAGCTGGAACGACAGAGTCATCATTTTTCACCACGCATGCATTTCTATCTGTAAGTAATACAACACGTCATAGAATGAACGTCTGAGTCAACCGACCCAATTGTTTGCTGGCCTTGGCCAAACATTGACAATTTTGCGTAGCCACATATGCATGTACATCTATATATGGGCCTTATAGAGACAAAAAGCCCTAGTATATGACTGCACAATACACATGTATACATCTATTACAAAAGGCACAAAATAATTCAGGACACAAAGATGTCAAGACGATGCTTACCAGTATTTCACAAATTTTCATTGTCTGAACCCAGACCCGTTGTCAGTAGCGGCTATATTATATGAACATATCTACATGTTTATGACTTTCTTTCTTGTAACATACTTTTTTGTAGAACCAAGTCAGAGTTGGTGCAACAACGAAAGAAAAAATTTAGCACATGCAACAAGAATCAGTGGATATCAAGTAGGAGTAAATAGCAGCAAATACCACTATCTGCGCAACTGAGATGAAATTCACGTACACCTTCACATTTTCCCAAAATTCACGTACATTTTCATAATTTTCAAAATTCACGTACATACGTGAATTTCACGTACAGTGGACACCCTGAACTTAGTAGTGAATCGTTAGCCAGATTCATTCCGCAATCATTTCAGTCTACTACATATTTATGTCAGATCTTTGTCACTGTTTAACCAAGTAGTCAAACTAAAAGTGATAACACGAAATTACGCTATGTTAAGATGTATCTAAAATCGGAAACTATAATTTCCAATATCCCAAGCTAAAATCATGTTATTAAATCGAAATTATCATATTAATTCTGAAGAATTCTGAAGAATTCGACGCGCGGCTACAACGGAATAAGAGGAATGATCAAGTTATTTGAACAGAATAGGTCTGGCCGCTTCAGTTGTATAAATTTATTTAGCTGTAACCAAAAATATATAGTAGCAGAACCGTGATTTCCTTTTTTACTGATGTGAACTTTTCATTTTTTCACTACCTCATCTAACAACATGGAATTCATCAATCTTGTCAGGTTAATTTTTGCTACTGGTAAAGATATGTAATCCAGTACAACCTGTTCATATCTACATCCTATCGTATCATTTCGTATCATTTCAAATTCCTTATATTTCAAACTTTTACTAACCCCAGTCTTTGTACCTGAAGATGATTAATGGATGGTAATCGAAAAATTTTGCACATCTGAACATAAAATAATAATTGACATCTCAGAAATTCTCTCACCTCCGCCGAAAAGTCCATTAGTTCCTGTGTTGTTTGGATTAGGAGTTCCTCCTGGTCCTGGCATATACGACCTCATGGCTGTATTGAGTGCAGCTCGTGGATTGCCCATCATCGTTAACTGGTTCGCCATTGCCGCATTTGTATCCTGATAATATTGCTGAGCTGCTGCAGCCACTGCAACATTCATAGCCAGGTTGTCATTGGTTGATGGCATACCCGCACCGCCGGATGGAGTCATGGCGCGCCCATTACTTCCGCCTGCAGAAGTATTTACGGGACCTGATCCATTGAAAGAGTTACCATTAGCGTTCGGATTTCCCATTGGACCTTTCATTCCGGCTAATTGTTGGCCTTGTTGCTGTTGCTGTTGTGCAGCAGCCAAAAGAGCAAGATGAGGTTGAACTGCAGACGCATACATGGCCGCATTAGGATATGCGGCCATCATGGAATAAGCAGCAACCATGGGATTGGCAAAGGCTGCTTGATATCCAGCCATTACATTCATGTAAGCAGCAGCATCTTGACCCAACATATATGGATTTGGGGGACCTGGCGGTGGTCCCATCCCATTTGGTCCTCCAGCACCTCCTCCAGGGTTACCATTGCCTGCTTGTGCGGTACCGGGCATACCTTGAGAAGGCAATGGCGGCAGACCAGCCGCAGGATTCTGTACAAAAGGAAACGGCTGTTGGGATTGCATTTGAGTGGTTCCCTGTGGTGTCTGATGTCCACCCTGTTGAACATTGCCTGTAGCACCGCCTGACGGACCTCCGGGGTTCATCGCAGCCGCTGCAGCGGCAGCAGCTTGTCTTGAAAACATTGCGGCTGCTTGCTGTTGTTGTGCCTGTTGCTGTTGTTGAGCAGCAGCAGCCGCTTGTTGAGAAGACTGATCTAAACCAGATGATGCACCAAAATAATCGGCTGGAATAGAAAATATGCTGTCTGATAATTGAGTCCTTACTTTCCATCTGGCTTGTGCAAACATATAGGCTACTCGTAATTGTAACCGACCTGCCAACATCAACGGAGCTCAAAACAGGACAAATTACGATTGCTCATAAGACATTTTTTACATAATTTAGTCTTCACGTCCTTGTCTCAGTGAAAAGAAACGTGAACATAGACCTCGAGCAAAGACTACACTACATACGGTCAGATAAACAATTTTGAAATACATTTTGCATAATTCAGGTACTTGTTCGAGCGATGAAGTATATTTTAGGGAAATGTACTACAACTGAAAAGTGTCTTGATTGTTTATTTGAAGGTTAAGGGAAGAGTGAAGGTGAGAGTGTGCCTTGATACCACATCAATGTTTTGTTCATCGCAATGTTGCCTTGCGTTTATCTCGAAATCGATAACATCCTGAACACTGATTGATATTAGATATATCTACTCCCCAGGCAGCAAAATGCATTTCTACACATCAGGTAGCAAAAATGTCCCGGCGGATGTCCTGACGAGAAGAGCTGAACATCGGGACGCCAAAATTGAGCTCTCAAACCGGGACCTTCCCGGCGAAACTGGGACAGTTGGAGCCCTGTGAATTTTTTTTGAAGGCTTGCCAATTTAAGACGAAACTGTAACTGACTGCATATTAAAAGTCGTGATTAACTTAAAGCTACAAGCTAAGACAGCTGCGTTCGAACAACTGATACTGAAACCCTTTTCTTTTAGCATATTAATTAAAAAACTTTGTGCTTCTTTGAAGATAATCAATCAAATGATGTAGAGACATTGAATTACAGCGTTTATTTAACCCTAACTGCTAAAAGAAATAGTTGCAAATTTATGTTATATTGCTATTTTTCACCGTTTAGACGGCATTACCAAGGAAGTACAACGATAAAAAGGAAGACATCAAAATTCAAAAGTCAGTGATTTATATTCTGTGCATTCCTCTCTGTTGTTTATTATACTATAGAATATAGTCTTTTAATCTCTCGAAGGCGTAATTTGATGGCATTGATATCTCTTGTCAATTATTTATATCAATATTGAGTTTACACAATTGGAGGTGTTTATATACAGAAGAATGATGGTGAGTAAGATGTTCATTGATTCGCGTACGCATAGATCTGACGCTGGTTCATACATAAAAATGTTGCAAATTAATTGCAAATCCTAATCCGTCAAAAACTTACTTTTCCGACTTTGTCAGCGATCTATTACTTTACAAATAATGTCACAAAAAACCAGAAAAAAAAGAAACCATGTACTTCCATCAATTACAGAAATCTTATGCTTTAATGAATTGGTAATTTACAAAACTAAATGTAAAATATACAAGTATTCTTATATAGGAAGCATCATCAGATTTCTCCACGCGCGAATCGATGAACATCTTGCTCACCATCATTCCTCTGTTTATAAACACCTCCAATTGTGTAAATCCGATTTTGATGTAACAGTGATTGACAAGAGATATCAATGACATCACATTACGTCTTCGAGAATCTGTACTGATCAAAAGACTATGTCCCATGATAAATAACAGGGAGGAATGTACAGAACATCAATCACAGATTTTTGGATTTTGATGTCTTCCTTTTTATCGTAATATTTGCTTGATACGGCCGTCGAAACGGTGAAAATTTGCAATCTAACATTAATTTGCAACTATTTCTTTTAACAGTTTGGCTCAAACCCAGTAATTCAATATTAACAAAGGCTGCTTAAAATAAATTTCATCCTGCTAAATATAAAGAGAGACAACCAATTTCTCACCTGCAGCCGCCATCTGAAACTGTGCTTGGGCAGCTGCTACCTGCTGTTGCTGCTGCTGCTGCTGTTGTTGTTGCTGATCATAAATAGAGCCACCAGCTCCCCCACCCTGCATGTTGACCGGTGTTGCATATTCCATAAAGGGATTGAATCCACAATACTCAGCGGCTCCTGCCGATCCAGCAGTCATTTCAGAAAATGCACCAACATGACCGGAGTCACCAGTGTTCTGCTGTGAAGGATGACCCATAATCAAACCACTACCATAATCAGCATTCATTTGAGCTGTGTTCAGAGGAATCATAGCCATGTTGACACCTCCCATATCACCTCCAGCGTCCATGCCTGGAGCATTCATAGCACTTTTGGCACGAGCACCGGGTGAGTTACTTAACACCTGAAAAATCGATCAATGGTTTCAAAAATCGCTTTATAGTGCGATCAGCTTGTTTAAGATGGCAAAGAAATATTGACTAAAATCATTATGTCATTGCAGTATTGCATCTGACTACAAACCTATACTTATTAAAATGTGCGTGTTATCCGCAAGTGCACACATAAAAACCAGATTTTCTATTAGACCATAAACAACCATATAAAAATATATAAAATATCGATCAATTAAAATCATTGCAATGAGAAGCCGATCTGAAGTATTATAAGAAAATCGATAAAGTGATAACAAATGAATGAGAAAATTTACAACTCACCTGATCTACCATTTGCATTCCAAGAGCAGCCATATCTTTGGAACTGGGGGATAGTAGGGAGCTGGGCTCCGCTATCTGGCCAGTGTACTGTCTTCGACTGATCATGTTGATCGGTTGTGAAATCGCATGTTCAGATGGTCCACCCCATCCATCACCATGGTTGTTCTGACCCATATTCCATGCAAATATGTTATTACCCGGTCCACTATTCATATTGTTTGCGACTGTATTTTTCGTGCCATCCATCCCCGATCCCCATATTTTGCTCGATTTGCTGACTATGGCATTATGATCATCGTCAAATGAAAGGTTACCAAACTGTTTTTCCAAATCTGTGTGACACATAGCTCCCGGTGGCATTGGAGGTCCGGGATTTCCTACACCATCAACTGCTTCACCCCATTGTTGCTTATCAGGAATTGCAGCGCTATTTGATACAATTACGGCTTCGTTACCTTGATTGCTTGCGACCGACGTTGTCTTATCATTTCCTGTGGCAGACGCACTACCGCTTGCATCTGCCATATTTTTGCTGACTCAAACTCTCAACTGTTCTTAAGAAGACGAATGATGACAAAATTCGTTCACTTCTATTTACAGAGCTGTACCTGGAACACAAAAATCTTTCATAAAGAAGTCAGATGACATGTTATTGAGCTGCAAAATTCATGCTCATCACTTAGCTGTTGTATTAATTTAGCATGAACATAGCTAAGTGAAACTGTAAAAACATGATGAATGAAAGACGATAAATCTGATAAAATCATTTATTATTATCATCATTCCATTTTGCGCTACCTGTGTCGCAGACAAGCTGCTTCATCAGACGACACCAATAGTTGTCATCTTATGAAACTGGTCTGCGACACACGTAAAACAAGATTGAACAAAGAATTACCACAATTTTGGCAAATTCGGAATGTCATTTTGGCGCATCAGCGAAAGAAATGCACACGTTGCTTTCAACTGATGTCTCCGTAATTAATATTTTCGATATTCGAATACCATTTGAGTGATACCATGAAATGTTTTAAATACTTTCGACGTTAGTTGTGAGTGCTATCTGATGATTCAAAATATCTAGCAGTGGAACATCATCTGCATGTATGTTCTCCCAGCTTATCGCCGTATGAATACCAGATATGAGATTTTGATGAAAAAAACTGCTTTCAAGACGAGTGACATCCGTTGGCACGCGTACTATATGAGATAAAAGAGATAATCCACCTGCACTAAAAAAGAAAAATGGAATTGTACTCAAGTGATCTCGTATTGAGTGGATCAAGTAATAAAATTAGTCTCTGTAAACGCAATAAAGTTGTAAAATAACCGTGCGATATCATCGCAATACCACCCTAAAGGAGTCAGTGATGATGAAATCAAGTCCGCAAAACAGCATGCCATAAGAAATCACATTTATAGAATCCACTTTCCGACCACTCCACTCTCACGCTCGGAACACTTCCCCAAGATATTTTTATGATGGATTGCTTGGTCTCACATCGAACGCAGGTATGATGCAAGGAGTTTTATGGTAAACATGCCATTCATACACATCATGTCTATGTGCTACGACCTAGCACAGTTAGATATGCACCTATACTCACTATGATGCAAACTGCAAATTTCTGCTCCGTTGCGGTATCTTTGAAAATTTATTTCACATGCATTCATTCTTCAAACGCACCTGTATTCTATTTTTGGAGATTGGAAAGAGCCAAGTAAATTGGTAGAATTAATCAATAATTGCTAACTAGTGCAATATATTTATCCTACTATCCGTAGGTATCATCAGGCAGTAAGTGAATGATTTACAGAATAAAATTTGATATTCACATCAAGAGATATATAAAAAAAAGATACACAAAATATACAACACTTGGCAAGAGAAGAGAAGAGAAGGAGCTATGCGGCAGGTAGTGGAGGGTTACACAGTGCCAATAGCATTCATAGTAAATGACCTGACAGGAAGAAAAAATGGAAGAAATAGGATGTGAATTAAAAATCTGATTACTGTGGAATAACAAAGTCAATGAAAGAGGAAATCTCTACAACTGTCAAGTTCGTGTCTTGCGTTGATCTTCGGTTATAACTTGATGTAATAGGCTGTTGAATATCTATGAACACTAAACATTCATTGGTTTGTGTGTTGCGTCATTCATTCATTTAATTCCTTCATTGTATATGCCATGCCATTGATTTGCTTTATCTGATTAATGCTAGTTATGAAGTGTCAGTTACAGGTGGACTTGATTTTCACAATACAGTTATACGTGGATCAGAGCGGTCGTTCTCTCTTAAATGTAAAACCTCAAATTCAACATTGGCGACGAGGATGGGATGCGAACCCACGCGGGGAAACCCCAATGGATTAGCATGGTATTTGAGCTCACTCGTTTCAGTAAACTACTCTTTGGTATTGAGTATGAGATAAAAACGGACCACTTGCCGATAGTACAGCTTTTCAAGAAACCTATAGATGCATCATCGAACAGGCTCCAGAAGTGGATGATTATGATCCAACATCATGTATTTCAAATTAAACATATCAAGGGATCGAGTAGCGTACTTGCAGACTGTTTATCGAGAAACTCAATCAAGTTAGACCCATCCGATGAAGAAATAACCGAGCATACAGTATGCTTTTTGATGAAAAGTAATCCACTTTAACTTAAAGATGCTTGCAGAAGCTACAGGCGAAGACGTAGAACTTCAGGAGGTCGCGCATCTAAAACAAAGCGGTTGGACTCAAAAGTACTCTATTCATATCCGTCCCTATTATCTACAGAGATTTGAATTAAATTTGAAAATATCCAATGATCGCTTTAAAATTTGTAGAGGCGATCAGGTAATAATTCCTCAATCGATGAAAGAAAATGTTATGAATGTCGCTCATGAGGGTCACTGTGGCATATCTAAAATGAAGTCTACTATTCGTAGCCATGCTTACTGGATCGGTATGAATTCTGATATCGACGACTATGTCAAGAAGTGCACTGCTTGTACTGTTTATCAGACTAGATGTGATCCCGCACCATTAACTGTAGTGGCGGAAAATGTGGATACGGTTTGGGAGAAAATATCCATTGATTTAACTGGGCCTAGCCAAGTTCTTGATAAGGTTCTATTAACAATCATCGATCTGCATTCAAGGTTCCCGGAGATATTTATTTTAAATCGAGGTACATCTCATGAAATTATACAATAATGGCGCTCAGTTTTTGCCAGATTCGGGCTGCCGAAAGTAATAATTTCCGATAATGGTTCAGTATTTACATCATCTGAATTTACTGAATTCTGAATTCTTAAATGTTGTGGAATAACCCATTCATTTGCTTCCCTTTACTATCCAAGAGGAAATTCAACAATCGAACGCTTGCACGGAACACTGAAGAACAGATTGAAGGGTATTCGGAATGGATCAAGAATATCTCTTGAGGCTGACATCGATCAGGTACTCTTCGATGTACGGAGTTCAGCGAATGATGTCAATAGCGAGACACCTTTTCAGCGATTTTTCAACAGACCAATGCCAACGCAAAGCAGGAATATTCCAGTAAATATTCTGGAATCAGAAATTATAATGTTGGTCAGCGTATTCTGATCAGGAAGGGTGATGGTCAGCCATATATTCAGGAGGGTAAAATTGTCAGGAAGATAAGGAAATATACTTACCTGGTGGATCTTGATGGTCGTCATGCTAGGTATAATCAGAGGAATATAAAGCCGTTACATGGGCAGGGCATTAGTCGCGATTTCTCAGCTGACTTAGCGTATGATGATGTAAGCCAGGGTAAATGTCTACCTTTAACTAATTCCCATTCAACTAGGATGTATCCATCTCGTGTGAGAAGACCTCCACAATTTTTTGGTGATAGAGTAACTTCGTAATTATATGATCTTTATGTTTTGCATGTATGTATCATATGCATTAAAAAGTTTTCTTTTGAAATTCAGATTCTGGATTTTCCCACTGTTGGGAAAGTGTTGAATATCTATGAACACTAAACTTTCATTCGTTTGTGTGTTGCGTCATTCATTCATTTAATTCCTTCATTGTACATACCATGCCATTGATTTGCTTTATCTGATTAATGCTCGTTGCGAAGTGTCAGTTACATGTGGACTTGATTTTCACAATATAGTTATACGTGGATCAGAGCGGTCGTTCTCTCTCAAATGTAAAACCTCAAATTCAAAATAGGCTTCTCTCAAGCAAAGGTTGGTTGAATCATTATCAAATGACAAAATTGTTGCTATTCTTGTCTTAGAGATGTTACACGGTTGCAGGTGTTTGAATGTGGATGAGTTGATGTTGGTGGTGTGTTCATGACAGCGGATGTGTAAATGTCTAATGGTGCTGCCAACATAAAATTGCTTGCACTTGTCTCATGTAACTTGATAAACTACACACCTTTGGAAACACATTTTGTTGTTTCTGATGGGACAATTTTTGGAGTGTGCACTCTTGATTGGGTCGCTTTTGTTTCAAAGTACTTCGTAATGCTTTTTTCTTCCTTGTTACTTTAACATCTATGTTTTCTCGGCAAAACACGTTCTTGATTTGTTTGTCTACTTTTTCGGATACGAATGGAAATGGGAAATACATGTATTCAACACTCTGTTCACTTTGTTTTCTTTTCATTTGTTTATTGCTTCCGATTTTAATCATTGAGTCAGGATAACTGCTAAGTTGACAAGTAGAAAAGTTAATTTATTATTAATTCTACCAATTCACTTGGCTCTTTACTATCTCTAAAAATAAAATGACTAGGCAAGGAATATTCCCAATTTCACCTGTATTCGGTTAGGCCTATACTACTACTTTTCTGGATCGCCATCAGCATGAGATATTTTTAAGAAAATGCATCAGTTGTGCCTGGGACATGAGGCAATTTTAAATTTCTTCCTCATGAAATGACTGATGACATTTTTTGATGACATGTGCTCATAGTACACAGATAATGATTTGTAATTGTGCATTTTTTAGAAGATTCAGCTAAATTAATGCATAAATCAACCAGACATTTACCTTTCATTCAATAATTAATAATACGTTTTGAATTACTACAGAAGCGCTGATTTAAAAAGTCATTAAATTTGCTCTCATTATTGCAAAATTGATTAATAAGATATGTAATTTCTGATTAATTGCACTGATTACTTTTAGAGCAGCTTACAGTCTTTAGACAATAGTATTTTAATTACAATCTGTATATAGTAGGACTGATTTCGTGAAATCACGAGTGTGTGAATTTCACGAATCACCAGTCATTTTTTTCGTGAATCGTGAAAGGATGCCTATTTCACGACAATTCACGAAAGCATATTTCAAAAATTTTGCAACACAATAATTTATTTCACTACATGAATGAATGATACATATGAATGAAATCCGATGATGAGGAATCTGAAATTGAATAACATTCAATCAAAGTTTTGTGATGGGAGACTCAGGATTTTAACATTAAGTGCCGACTGAAATTAGACATTTCAGAAGCCATAGAAATGTCGATCATTATCACTATTCAGTAGTGCAGCCTTTAAATTAGCAAATGCATCGATTGACAAAGCAGGCTAGAAAGTTGCTAGCACGACTGTTTGTCTGATTCAATCAGCATAGACATCCAGGCCTCTTCACTTATCAATCAAACCCATCATTGAATCGTGAGGCTCTACCGTCGATGGCCCACGAAGAGTAATTGATGCCCTACTTCAACCTGCGATGAGGATGCTGTGTGGAGAAGAAAAAGAGCTGAAGCTTCTGCTGGATGTACCGACGAGATGGAACTCCTTACGCGACATGATCGCTCGATTCATTCGAGTACGTCCAGCAATCGAATGTCTACGACGGAGGAATTGTTGCATCTGGTTATGGCTGAACAGTGTCTCAAACTTGTGAAGCATTGTGTCGAGGAGATTGGTTCTGAAAGCTGCAATTTAGTAGTTGGACGTGCAGCTGTCGACTTGATGGAAATACTCTATAGTCTCAGACTACAAATAGTCTCCATTAGCAAGCAGACTCAGATGCCCTCGATCCGAGATTAAGGCAAGTCAATCCCTTGATTTGGACGTACTAATGACAAGCACCAACAGAAAACGTGCTCGGGATTCAAAAGGATTCAATGTCCTACTGAGATTGATGAAAAACACGAAGCAGGGAGAAAGTGATTGAAAGTAATCATAGGATAGAATCACAAAAGTCAATGGCTCAAGAATTCGATGAGGGTATGGCAAAGGCGTCATTCGTTGATAGTGTGGAGGGAATGCAGCGAATGTTCTGAAATCTGAGATCGCTGCTTTTCGAGAAACAGGAGTTCAGTAGCCGAGAACACTCACCAATTTGCATCGACTGCTTTGCAACATTCAAACTACATCAGCTATGAGTGAGCGGGCATTTTCATCTCATGAGAAATCTCATTTTCATGAGAAATTTGCACCAAAATTCAAAGTTCTTTGTCGGACGAAGTGTTATGCAGTTTGTGTTTGTTAAAATCCTTTTAATATAAGCACTGAGCGACTTTTCGAGTGCCGTAGGAATACCCAAGCAATATTCAGTTAATGTTAGTAAGAGCAAATTACATGTATTATGGATGATATTGATGATTTTTGATAGAAAATAAATGCTAATTCATTTCCTGTGAATATGAATTTTTTTTCTGAAGTAATTAAACATTTTTCTAATTTCGCACAAAAGTTTCGTGAAATTCATAAAATGCTGATTTTGTGAATTCGTGGAAGTGTCAACCCTAGTATGGGAAGTAGGGCACTTTCACCCATGGGGCACATTCGGTCACTCGCATTTATGAGAAAACGAATGATGGCTATAGGTTCAGCTTTCATCATACGCTTATTAGCAATGTCTTGCATAATTGGCTCTCATTTCTACCATAAATGTGATCTGGGGGAGAGTAGTTTTTGAATCTCAAATAAAATGAACAATATTCAATTTTATCCTATCAACCGATCAGAATTGACGTAGCTGATGCGAGAAATTGTCAGGACTAAGTCAAAGATGTCAAAAATTGAATATTGTTCATTTAATTTGAGATTCAAAAACTACTCTCTCGATCCCTGGTGATTTTCTAAATATTTTTTTAGAATCATTTGGATGTATTTGTAGTCGGCTGTGGAAGAAGTGACCGCAAAATTACTTATGCATTTCCAAGAAATGTTTGAAAACTCGATTTTTTCAAAACTTTTCTGAAATTTTTACTTTCTTTGAGGGCCCACAGAAATTTTCTCGCAGAAGAAAAGTTATGAATTCCGCTTGGAACATTTGTGGTTGGGTATCAATTAAACAGTCCAAGAAGAATTTTCCTCAACTTCGCTGCGAGATCGGTGATGCAAGCTGTCAAAGATGTATATGATTTTTCATACATTCTCTAAAAATAGAAAAATTCGATTAAGTCAAGATCACGCACGTAGGTAACCTTCCCGATGGAATTTTTCCGAAATATTTTGGATTTCATTTAGATAGACCCAAATGATGAAAATGTGTGAATTTCAAGAAAATCTGAGAACCTTCGCCAATCACTTTTTCCGAAATTTAACGTTTTGGTGTGGAATGACCCAATGGATACATCGAGTAACTTAAGTCTGATTCGATGATTATTTATGTTCCAATTGGACCTCGGAATCCGAGTTGGAAAGACATTTCGAGTCCGGCATAGCTAATATGTCGAACCTTCTCCGGTATGTGGGATCGATTAAATTTGAACCTACATGTGTGAAACGCACAACAGACCTATTTCACCAATTTTAGAAGGTTCGTCTAATGTGTTTTCGAGGATAAATAAAGTCTCTCTCTCAATTGCTCATGTTCCTGCATAATACAGGCTGCATTTGCATTTCCTTTTCAGGTACATTATTCAATTGTATTGCATTAGGCCTGCAATACATTGTGATATACCCTTTCATCATGGTCTTATGTTCCAGGAAGATGAATTTATCAATTGGCATGAAATAGCCCTTGATGAGCCGGTCCGAAGCATTCCAGATCGAAACACTGACCGGACTGTAACAGTATAGACTGTAAGGTAAACTTTATTTCTTATCCTTCCAGAGGTTAAAAAATAAGAGGTACTCATATGTCCCCCTGAACGAATAGGGACACCACGGTCCGACCGGTATAAAATCTTATGCATAGCCGGCGATTGATGCTGGTCTGTCGCAAGAACTACAAATTTTTGCACGAATTTTGGGCCAAACTTCAAATCATAAAAGTCACAACGCAGAAGGTAACCCAAGGGTTGACCACACCCCACTTTTTGAAGTTGTATATATTGCAAAGGAATACTGACTTGGTCATAATCACTTCCCGCGTTGTTACGAAATCAATTTGCTGCCTCAAGTATTATCTGCTTAGAATGTGTCGAACAGAGGATGTCAGATCAAGGTGCTGATATCGCTCTGCTTCACGCTATCGTCTCCAATTTAATGATGCTTGTCAGATTTGTATACTGCAATTTTTTGAATGTAGGATATATCCTCAACCACATGCATCTGGGGTTAACGCTCAGAACCCCATAACCCAACCCATAAGTATAGAAAGCTTAAAATCGTTGACGGAATGCTTGTGACTTAAAAAAGTCAGTAATTTATCATGAAGGATACGCCACATTACACACTAATTTATTAATTTTACTTTATGCTACATAAGTTTTGGTGGGTTTTGTTCACTTGTTAGCGTTTGATCATATCGCTCCGATCTACATTCAAATGAACATGAATTCTCTCATACAACACAAAACAAGTGTCGGGAACAGGCTTGCCAGTTGAGCTGTTGGTCTCATACAGGGAAATAGTGAAAGATTATCACCTCTATTCGCATGAAGTTGCGCCGAGATATTGACGTCCACATCTTGCAGTAGACCCAGGTTGAAAATCTACCAACCCAGTGCTATGTAATTCAATGTCTTAATCTAAGTTCACATACAACGATAAGCATTGTGCACTAATTTCACAACAACCTGTGTTCAGCAAATTATGAAAACGATCTATACGTGAATAATTCATCCAGGATAAATGTCGGTCGGCAGACCCTGGAAAATGTAGCTGCAAAAAGACTCATGAGATAGCAGAGCTTCATACGCTTCCAACCCCCGCACGCTAGTGACCAGGAGGCATGTAGACACTAAATTTAGGGACCATCCGCTTTACCCCGTCGGATGTGTTCATGTTCAGCAGAAATAAAATGGAAGATTATGAGTGAAACAAACGCTTCAGTTGATAAGAGTACTGAAATCGAAGTGGGCTGGGCTACCTATATGTTATCATATAATGGATGTGGAAGATCGATATCCTTAAGTTCTTTAAGAAGTACAGGTATGCATTTAGAAGCCATATAGTCGCAGAAACATATGAAGAAGGTTGTAACAAAGGTCAAGATAATTAATAAAAATAATTGAATGTGCATTTTATTGTTGGAATTCTAAGCAATATTATGAAGTTAGAAGTAAAAAATTGCAGTGTTCAAATATACAATTTCTGTAGGTTGATCGCAGTGTTTCACTCATTAAATACGTGAAAGCATTTAATGAGTGAGTTCGACAGACAATAACTTCGGACAACTTCTCTGCTTAGCATAAGTCCAGACGAACCGGAACATCTGCAGCCCTGTAGCTTGCAGAAATGAAAACGACATTCAACGTATTCAACGTAACAAAGTGCGTCAAGGTAACAATATTAAAAAAAACAAGCTAACGACTGGTTACTTTTTGATGAGCTAAATATGACATGGCTAAAAGAAAATTATTATATCCAAAAATATCTAGAAATTTAAAAATACTTACTAGAAGGACAAGCAACGGTTCTCCTCTCCTCATGTGGATTGAATTGGTGAGTAAGTCTTTCTGTTCAAAATTATGTTTATCACTTATATATTGAAAAGATTCTATTTAACAGTCTGCCCATTCATATGATAAAAGGACAGGTCTGTTTCCAATCAAAATATCAGATCTAGCTTGCACAGCGGGATTACGCTATCTAAAATCTACCAGGTGTGTGAGAGAAAAATCACTAAGATATATATCATAAGAGAAGAAAAAGAAAAGAAATAAATCATGAGTGATTCATGATTAGCAGCATGGATGTAGGATACATGTTACAGGATTCTATCTTAGCATCTTGTTTGGAAGTTTACATATCATCGCCATTCGCCAAAAAACAATACATTATCCGACATTTAGTCTGTAGTGTGTCGTATTTGAGGAATTTCTCATAGTTAAGCTATATTTGAGGAATTTTTGAGGATTTGAGGAGTAATAAACAAATTTGAGGAGTAATCATAGGCCTGTATGTGTCATCGAGATACAGGAAGTGTGACACTCAAGACAACCGCATTAAATAGAATAAAAAATAGGCGAATTATTATCCGATGAATTCTTAATATTTCGAACGTCAGGACTATATCAATTTCGGAAGGTCACCGTCAACGGCCGGCATCAAACGGTTGGTAATCACACTGTTGAATTTTCGGACCTCCTGAAGCTGGACCACATGCTATGTCCCGAGCGTGACGAAAATTTAGCATTTGACATGACTGTTCTAAACACAAGCGATGCTGCATATGATACTTCATGGAAGTGGAAACATTTAAGTACTCATCGATGTATTCACCAGCAATACATTACCTACGGTAATAATCATTTACATTAGACTGAGCGCATTGTCTGAAAGGTTTGAATCGAGAGGGCTTAAGCCATCATTTAATTGTGTACATTTAAATGATCGAACATCTAACAAGCGACCAATGCTGCAGTTCATACAAGTTTTCTAGATCGTATGTTAATGGCCTCAATAGATATGCGCAAATTTGATGCTTTTGCTTAGATGGACATCTGAATCCTTCATGTCCTGACTAGTCCCTTTTATTACACATAAACCTCCGATTTTTGATAATATGCAAGAAAGCATCACAAAGTGTCAGCGATGTGTCATGTCAGCGATTATTCACTTTCAGAGATTTCGGAGAACCACATGATTAGTATTTCAGTTTAATTCTTACAATCGGATTCCGAAAACAGATCAGAAATAATCAGATTCTATGCTTTCAAGGTGGCTTCAAATTCTGGATTTAAAACCTTTTATATTAGCGCGGACACACATCATTATATGACTAACTCGTATTCTCATCGTATGTTAACTGAACGACATTAATTGAATTTTATTAATTAACTTACATTAATTAATCATATGCTACAAGGACATAGGACAAAGGAGGAACAAAGAACGAACAAAGGACATGACAAAGGACAAAGTCCGAAACGTCGGTATTAATTTAAGTATAGGCCATATTATTCGCCACTTTCGTGACATATAGGCATTTCGAAAAACTATATGGCTAAAATCTTGAATCCCAAATGCCTGCTGATGGCATACCTTGTTACTTATCATATGCCTATCAACAGTTACGATATTATGAGTAATTTTCTAGCAGACCAGATCCAAGACACTTCGAGCAGTTTTTGATTCTGAAATTTGCATTGCTCTCGAAGTGGTTATCTCAACATGTGAGTTGCGACATTTTGTGGTCGTGCCAACCTTTTCAGTGGTCGCACACAAGAACTTCCTTCCAATTGCATACGAAACTACATATGGCAGAAGTAGATCAATCGTGAAGAATGAAAGTCGCTCGCAACATTGAATGTTGCAAAACAGACGAGCTTTTATCTGCACCATGAAGTTATGCCAGTCACCAATGCTCATTATCAAATTAAATGTATCTAATTTCATCTGATCAGTTTAAAATTATTAAAAGGATCACTAACACGCTGCCTCCTAATGAATGTTCTCTTTAGCAGGTTGGATTAGGCTACTGTTTTATCTGTACACTGGTCTCCCTGAGTCTGCCATCTGGAGACTTCAGATAATCATCAACGCATCTGTTCGACTTACGTTTGAAGGACACCGCGAACACGTTACAGTCTGCGAATGCATCGAACTGCGTCTTGGTATAGCCTACTTGCATGAAGTGGTGCCATGACATGGTTCCGATCAAACAATGAAAACATCAGTACCCTGTCGTCATTGTCTCTGATCTGAAACCCGCAAAAGAATCACAACCATCTGAATGATAACAACCTTCCTTCCATCTTGTGTATCGCGTTTTTCGTAGCTGTGACTTACCCCCACGACCGAAGATTTTGACAATCTTTTCAGTCAGTTCATATCACAGCGCCGTATATGAAGGGCTTACTACAAGCTTAAAAATCGCAACAAAATAACCAATTTCAGTCCAAAAGTGAAGAATGAAAATAACGGTCATATCGAAGTCACACATCTAATTACTAAAGCTGCAGTAGATAAGAATTTGTGTTGGCTAGGCTTCTTGTCTATTTCTTGACGATGAACACATGCCACGATTGCATAGCAAGAATGCAGTTTGACGTACACGAATAAAAATGCATCATTAATAAACTTCCGGATGCTATTCTGAACCACATGCCTGAACTTAGCGATTCACCGCACAAAACAAAAATGGATAAGTTCCTTGAAATCATTCTCATCTGGATCGGTGTTAAGTATAGCATCGCCAGTCCAAACATGGCGTATTCGTTGTGCAATTGACAAAACTAATGAACGTAATATTGTGCGTATGGAAGAACCGCAGTATTTACAATTTTCACTAAAATGATAAATCACAAAATGAATCCCTCTTTTTCATATTCTCATTTTCAAAGCCGGGAAGTGATGACTCTAGCGCTAACACACTGAAGTTTTTAATTCCGGATTTGACTGTTAAGTGGCGTGTCATAATCTTAGAATATAAAGACATTTCTTAATGGATATTTTATGCAATGGGCAAAGATAAAAGTATTTGTTTCGTGACACATATGTTCTCTTTCTTTGCAATGATTCATGACATTTGCCGCATTTAGAGATACTTACCGCTATGTACAATATTTACAATCGAAACAGCGCAAGCCTTCCTGGCTTTCTTATTCACGAATGTGCTACTTCAGCACCGAAAAAGTACATGTCCAATGTATCACTCTAAGAAAACAAACAAAAACATCTGATCACCTTGTTTACCAAACGATGAAAGAAATCAAAATTATCAATATAGCTATTCACATCAATTACATTGCGAGAATAACTATTTGATCTTATAACTGTTCAATAATGTGTGATTCAGAGTGA
Organism: Prostheceraeus crozeri; assembly: GCA_907163375.1. Classification (NCBI taxonomy): domain Eukaryota; kingdom Metazoa; phylum Platyhelminthes; order Polycladida; family Euryleptidae; genus Prostheceraeus; species Prostheceraeus crozeri. Next base: position 138,445 of record CAJQUW010001499.1, on the reverse strand, counting down.
AGAACCACAATCTTTCTCAAAAACCTTGCTAGATTTAGGATACAACTAGTGTCGAAAATTGTTCATAACAGAAAAATCTGTTTCTATTTCTAGGATTTGGAAAGAATCAAGTAAATTGATGGCAGTACATGGCACCAAATGTAGCGCTGTGCTACGTGGCACACAGCTGCCTCCTGCTATTCTCTTCCTATATCTCAATGACCATTCAATGACATAGTTTTGTTCACTATATTTGTGCTGTATATCTTTTGGTGCGAATTTTAAATCCAATGAAGATCATTCAATCGCTGACTGATGATGGCTATGGATCAAAGATATTTGCTATGGATACTAGAAGATAGATGTTGTACTAAATGGAAATCATAGAGTTATCAACCTGCTTGCCCCCAAATATCTTTTTTGCCCTACTCCTTCGAAATTCTAAGATAATCTTTATCAACTAAAGATCGCAGACGGAGTTGATTCCCAATCATCAATTTTCATGACTGCAATTTGGCCAGGTGGGAGCATATAACAAGACATCTACAAGTATAAAATTTCAAAATTTGAAGGCACATCACTGTCATGTTTCCGACTGCCATGCGCCTGCCACTGTCATAAGGTCGGCAGTCGTTATTTGTGTAAACTCGTCACAATTATGGTCATATCCATAGTCATCGGATAACATTATTAGGTCCTAATCATAGACATCGTCCTAATAATGTTATCCGATGTCTATGGTAATATCTTTGATTATGGCATATAGACATAGGTATTTAACACTACCTCTTTGCATGTGACACATACCTCAATTGTCTGAACTTCCTAAATATCACAGTTTTCAATCGTTGAGGCACGATCTTCTGCCATGCAGACAAAATAGTATCCTACCACTTGAGCATATCTATTTCTTGTCTGAAATCAATATAAAATGATTCATGAGATGATTCGTTGACCTGCGAATTAGGCTCATGCTGACTTTCCAACTTCAATTCATGAGACAAGCATGGCACAGAACAGAAGGAAAACAGTTGAAAACAGAGTCATCACTTGTTATAGTACACTAATTTATAAAGGAATCCTTTTACATCGATTCTTGAAGTTGATTTTCTATGTGATCTGTGTTGAAATCGGTGTTTAAGGCAACTTTTTTACCTAATTTTTGCTGGATTAACGGCGTCTGAACATGCTACTATATTATCATTCACAATTTATTTGGTAGTACAATCAATCGTGTTTTGAAGAATGTTCTTCGCATGCATTTTCGACTTTTTTTGTACATCAGATGGTAGTACCAATAGAGATGTGCACGGCTAGTCCGCGAGCTGGAGTGGTTTAAGAATTTTCCGGCCAGCCTGAGCAGTATAATGTAATAATCGAACCGAACCGATGAGCCGCTGTAATCATGGAGAAAGCATGGCTAAAGTGCAGCCCGATTAATCTAATTTAGGTCGGCCAACATGTAGTATTTGTGATCAACACTATTTGTGATCAAAATGTCGTGGAAAAATTTATTTATGACCACCGGTCACAATCTTGATTTAAGAGCAAAGACGACTTTACAATCTTCATAGTCTGGTTTGTATGAATGCAATTTCAATGGTAAACTGTAAACAAGTCATAAACAAGTCGAATCAATGGAAATCGTAAACAAGTCAAAACTTCTATAATACACGACAAATAAAGAAGAAACTTTGCATCATAACAGGAAAGGGACTCAGCACATCCCAGAGACATCCAAAATTAATGGAACATATTTTTTGAAATACCTAGAAAAAGTTAATGAGAAAAAAATGACAAATCTCAACCTAAACAAGTCAGAGACATCTCAATACACACTCAATCGACCTAAACAACTCATGCTATACCTAAAATTACCTGCTCTTCCCGCTGAAGCAATTCTATCACGCTCACAAACAAATCCACACTCACCAGGGACCACTAAGTCCCGAAAAATCAACATAAAGCTCACATACGTGTCCTAAACAAGTCAGAGACATCTCAATACACACTCAATCGACCTAAACAACTCATGCTATACCTAAAATTACCTGCTCTTCACGATGGACCAATTCTATCACGCTCACAAACCAATCCACACTCACCAGGGACCACTAAGTCCCGAAAAATCAACATAAAGCTCACACACGTGTCCTAAACAAGTCAGATACATCTCAATACACACTCAATCGACCTAAACAACTCATGCTATACCTAAAATTACCTGCTCTTCCCGATGGAGCAATTCTATCACGCTCACAAACAAATCCACACTCACCAGGGACCACTAAGTCCCGAAAAATCAACATAAAGCTCACATACGTGTCCTAAACAAGTCAGAGACATCTCAATACACACTCAATCGACCTAAACAACTCATGCCATACCTAAAATTACCTGCTCTTCCCGATGGAGCAATTCTATCACGCTCACAAACCAATCCACACTCACCAGGGACCACTAAGTCCCGAAAAATCAACATAAAGCTCACATACGTGTCCTAAACAAGTCAGAGACATCTCAATACACACTCAATCGACCTAAACAACTCATGCTATACCTCAAATTACCTGCTCTTCCCGATGGAGAAATTTTAACACGCTCACAAACCATTCCACACTCACCAGGGACCACTAAGTCCCGAAAAATCAACATAAAGCTCACATACGTGTCCTAAACAAGTCAGAGACATCTCAATACACACTCAATCGACCTAAACAACTCATGCCATACCTAAAATTACCTGCTCTTCCCGATGGAGCAATTCTATGACGCTCACAAACCAATCCACACTCACCAGGGACCACTAAGTCCCGAAAAATCAACATAAAGCTCACATACGTGTCCTAAACAAGTCAGAGACATCTCAATACACACTCAATCGACCTAAACAACTCATGCTATACCTAAAATTACCTGCTTTTCACCATGGAGAAATTTTAACACGCTCACAAACCATTCCACACTCACCAGGGTCCCGAAAAATCAACATACACGTCGGCAATACATGCAGGTCACACGGGAAGTGGTTGTGGGTTTACTGCAGCTTGGGCAAATGACCTTTAAGGCAAGGAAAACTACTGTAGTAGCTATTACTAATCATCATCTGCTAGCAATAACTAATCATCATTTGTGATCAAGGAGGTACGACGTGTACCACTTTGAAGCACCTCCACGTGTCCTCGAAGTAAATGAAACAGATTTAGTATGTATTACAGATTTTTGATAAATCAGTAACGTTAACGTTCAGTGATATACCTTGCCAGGATCCGTGGATCATTTAATTCATTTCTCTCATCACTTTTATTTCATGTCATTGATCAAATTATTATTGGAAAAAATGAAAAAGGCGAAATTAGTAATTAAAATAAGACCGATAGGAAAATATAGAGATATGTCTCTACTGTCAATTTAGGTATAGCATGAGTTGTTTAGGGCGATTGAGTGTGTATTGAGATGTCTCTGACTTTTTTAGGACACGTATGTGAGCTTTATGTTGATTTTTCGGGACTTAGTGGTCCCTGGTGAGTGTGGATTGGTTTGTGAGCGTGATATAATTGCTCGATCGGGAAGAGCAGGTAATTTTAGGTATAGCATGAGTTGTTTAGGTCGATTGAGTGTGTATTGAGATGTCTCTGACTTGTTTAGGACACGTATGTGAGCTTTATGTTGATTTTTCGGGACTTAGTGGTTGGTCCCTGGTGAGTGTGGATTGGTTTGTGAGCGTGATATAATTGCTCGATCGGGAAGAGCAGGTAATTTTAGGTATAGCATGAGTTGTTTAGGTCGATTGAGTGTGTATTGAGATGTCTCTGACTTGTTTAGGACACGTATGTGAGCTTTATGTTGATTTTTCGGGACTTAGTGGTCCGTCCCTGGTGAGTGTGGATTGATTTGTGAACGTGATATAATTGCTCCATCGGGAAGAGCAGGTAATTTTAGGTATAGCATGAGTTGTTTAGGTCGATTGAGTGTGTATTGAGATGTCTCTGACTTGTTTAGGACACGTATGTGAGCTGTATGTTGATTTTTCGGGACTTAGTGGTCCCTGGTGAGTGTGGATTTGTTTGTGAGCGTGATAGAATTACTCCATCGTGAAGAGCAGGTAATTTTAGGAATAGCATGAGTTGTTTAGGTCGATTGAGTGTGTATTGAGATGTCTCTGACTTGTTTAGGAAACGTGTGTGAGCTTTATGTTGATTTTTCGGGACTTAGTGGTCCCTGGTGAGTGTGGATTTGTTTGTGAGCGTGATAGAATTGCTCCATCGTGAAGAGCAGGTAATTTGAGGTATAGCATGAGTTGTTTAGGTCGATTGAGTGTGTATTGAGATGTCTCTGACTTGTTTAGAACACGTATGTGAGCTTTATGTTGATTTTTCGGGACTTAGTGGTCCCTGGTGAGTGTGGATTTGTTTGTGAGCGTGATAGAATTGCTCCATCGGGAAGAGCAGGTAATTTTAGGTATAGCATGAGTTGTTTAGGTCGATTGAGTGTGTATTGAGATGTATCTGACTTGTTTAGGACACGTGTGTGAGCTTTATGTTGATTTTTCGGGACTTAGTGGTCCCTGGTGAGTGTGGATTGGTTTGTGAGCGTGATAGAATTGCTCCATCGGGAAGAGCAGGTAATTTGAGGTATAGTATGAGTTGTTTAGGTCGATTGAGTGTGTATTGAGATGTCTCTGACTTGTTTAGGACACGTATGTGAGCTTTATGTTGATTTTTCGGGACTTAGTGGTCCCTGGTGAGTGTGGATTTGTTTGTGAGCGTGATAGAATTGCTCCATCGGGAAGAGCAGGTAATTTTAGGTATAGCATGAGTTGTTTAGGTCGATTGAGTGTGTATTGAGATGTCTCTGACTTGTTTAGGACACGTGTGTGAGCTTTATGTTGATTTTTCGGGACTTAGTGGTCCCTGGTGAGTGTGGATTGGTTTGTGAGCGTGATAGAATTGCTCCATCGTAAAGAGCAGGTAATTTTAGGTATAGCATGAGTTGTTTAAATCGATTGAGTGTGTATTGAGATGTCTCTGACTTGTTTAGGACACGTGTGTGAGCTTTATGTTGATTTTTCGGGACTTAGTGGTCCCTGGTGAGTGTGGATTGGTTTGTGAGCGTGATAGAATTGCTCCATCGGGAAGAGCAGGTAATTTTAGGTAATAGCATGAGTTGTTTAGGTCGATTGAGTGTGTGTTGAGATGTCTCTGACTTGTGTAGGACACGTATGTGAGCTTTATGTTGATTTTTCGGGACTTAGTGGTCCCTGGTGAGTGTGGATTGGTTTGTGAGCGTGATAGAATTGCTCCATCGTGAAGAGCAGGTAATTTTAGGTATAGCATGAGTTGTTTAGGTCGATTGAGTGTGTATTGAGATGTCTCTGACTTGTTTAGGACACGTGTGTGAGCTTTATGTTGATTTTTCGGGACTTAGTGGTCCCTGGTGAGTGTGGATTTGTTTGTGAGCGTGATAGAATTGCTCCATCGTGAAGAGCAGGTAATTTTAGGTATAGCATGAGTTGTTTAAATCGATTGAGTGTGTATTGAGATGTCTCTGACTTGTTTAGGACACGTGTGTGAGCTTTATGTTGATTTTTCGGGACTTAGTGGTCCCTGGTGAGTGTGGATTGGTTTGTGAGCGTGATAGAATTGCTCCATCGGGAAGAGCAGGTAATTTTAGGTATAGCATGAGTTGTTTAGGTCGATTGAGTGTGTATTGAGATGTCTCTGACTTGTGTAGGACACGTATGTGAGCTTTATGTTGATTTTTCGGGACTTAGTGGTCCCTGGTGAGTGTGGATTGGTTTGTGAGCGTGATAGAATTGCTCCATCGTGAAGAGCAGGTAATTTGAGGTATAGCATGAGTTGTTTAGGTTGATTGAGTGTGTATTGAGATGTCTCTGACTTGTTTAGGACACGTGTGTGAGCTTTATGTTGATTTTTCGGCACTTAGTGGTCCCTGGTGAGTGTGGATTTGTTTGTGAGCGTGATAGAATTGCTCCATCGTGAAGAGCAGGTAATTTTAGGTATGGCATGAGTTGTTTAGGTCGATTGAGTGTGTATTGAGATGTCTCTGACTTGTTTAGGACACGTATGTGAACTTTATGTTGATTTTTCGGGACTTAGTGGTCCCTGGTGAGTGTAGATTTGTTTGTGAGCGTGATAGAATTGCTCCATCGGGAAGAGCAGGTAATTTTAGGTATAGCATGAGTTGTTTAGGTCGATTGAGTGTGTATTGAGATGTCTCTGACTTGTTTAGGTTGAGATTTGTCATTTTTTTCTCATTAACTTTTTCTAGGTATTTCAAAAAATATATTCCATTAATTTTGGATGTCTCTGGGATGTGCTGAGTCCCTTTCCTGTTATGATGCAAAGTTTCTTCTTTATTTGTCGTGTATTATAGAAGTTTTGACTTGTTTACGATTTCCATTGATTCGACTTGTTTATGACTTGTTTACAGTTTACAGTTTACCAATTTCAATGCATAGCTATGCTGACCAGTTGGTCTGCTTCATCTTTTGCTACACTTGCTATCTCAGCAAATGTCTCAGTTGATTTTTGCGTATTTTCTAGCAGTTAATCATAAGATCCCATTAAAAAATGAAATTTCGAGACCGTCTTACACTGCGGTGCGGTGTAAAAATTATAGTCATTGATCAAGTTATTAAGAGACTAACCTACCACGATATTGCAACAAATTCCATCATCACAAGTATGAATATCAAAAACTTGCATTGCTGAGCTCGATCAAATAAAGTTGGTCTATGCTAATAATTGATGCTACTGGCAAGTTTTAGGCGCATATTATATACAACATACCCCGCTACCTGCACCAAAATCACAATTGCCCATTGTTATCGTGTGGTATCTAATGAGAGTGAAAAATTGACCTTCAGTCTACGTCACTATTCTTTCAGAAGTGTGCTGTCATACTCGGACTTAAAATTGAGTGCTATGATACTTTAAGTATGGAGTTAGGCCAGTTTGAGGTGAGAATCTGCGGGTCGAATGTCTGAGGCGTGGTTTATTTGTTTCCAAACGGCGCCCATCCAAGCTGCTGTCGGATCGACACAGGTACATCTATAAGTGGGTACTATTACACCGGCTAAGCCTGACACCTTAACATGACATCTTCCAGAGAAGGTTAGATGACGTTTTCAGTTTTTGAGAATTTACATGAAATCAGATGTAACTTTTCAAGTATAGTGACTCGGAATTGATATCTGAATGACAAATTTACGAGGAAATGCAGAATTATTACGCATTAGATCTACTAGCGTGAGCAATGTGATAGAATCAGGATCTTACATCTGCAAGTTTTGTCCGACGAGAACAGTTAGTCATGAATTGAAGTGATGCTAGGGGCAGTCTGCTTTAGAGAAATTTCCGAATTATTGCATGATAAATGTTCTGGTGCAGTTGATGGATTTAGTTGTGAAACAGTACCAGCTGTCTCCTCGGTATTGAGTCGACTGAGTTTTGCGATCTATAACAATGCGATCAGATCTGTACGATGTGACTCCAAGACGATACGACGAATTTGTGCAAATTATTCAGACCATTCTAATTTGCCGACACGTTTGTAGCGCATCTATTTAGACATTACGGTTTCCTAGGCGCGCTTTGAAGGATATCTTTGAACATTGACCAGTATCACAGGTGGGCTATTAATGTATTTGAGAATATTTCAACAGCTTCTATTCACTCTCAAAAGGCAATCCTGCCGTTTAATAATAGATTTTCAGTGTCGTAGGTCACATTTATCCAGTGATAGCGAATACAGATTTGCATTCATTATAGACATCGTAAGAATATCGAAAGTGAGGCATTGTGTCAATTCATGCTAGAAACGAGTTAACTCGGCAATCGTGAACAGTGGAAGGTATAATTTTATCTGCCAGTGATCGCTGCCTGTCCTCCCGATACGAATTAAGTCAGGCTCATTTTCTAACGGACTGCTGCTGAATGCGGCGTCAGTGATATTTTCCCATCCTCCCGATACAAGTTAACTCGGGCTCAGCCGTTAAAGGGTTGAATGATTGCTGATTACATCAGATAAGCTCTCATTATTGAATACCGCTCATCTCTTTCGTATCGCTCTGATACTCTAAAAGTGACTGTTCCTCTATGCATTCTTATAAAAAAACATGTACAATCGGGTTAATACCAAAACTTTGTATTGACAATGTATCAAGACAACTTTATCCTTTTGTCTTATCTGAATCTTTATTGCTAATAAAAATACACACGGGTCGTCGGGTTTCAGCACTCAGTGCTTTTATCAAAACCCAAAAGTAACAACTTATATTGGCTCAGGCAATTCACGCAAATGAAGTAACAAGATGATCACTCACAGCAGGACATCTTCACAATTGATTTCAAATTCAGACTCCAATTTTCTTACCCAGCCATTCTCATTGAAACGAGTTTTATTGGGTTATTTAGTGTATCAATAATGGACAATATGAAGACATCCATTAAAGAGGCGTGGTCAAAGTGAACATAATTCTACGTAGCAAAGTGCGTCAAGGTAACAAAGTTAAAAAAACAAGCTAATGACTAGTTAATTTTCAATAGGTACAAAATATGATTTAAAAGAAAATTTTTACATCCTAAAATGTCTAAAAATTTTAAAAATACTTACTAGAAGGACAAACAACGCTTCTCCTCTCCTCATGTGTAATGAATTTGCGAGTAAGTCGTTCTGCTCAAAATTATGTTAATCACTTATATATTGAAAAGATCCTATTTAACAGTCTGCCCATTCAGATGATAAGAGGACAGGTCTGTTTCCAATCAAAATGCCAGATCTAGCTAGCACAGCGGGATTACGCTATCTAAAAACCTACCAGGTGTGTAAGAGAATTAATATTATTTCCTTAAGCTAAAACGTGAAATAGAATTCTACAATCCAAAAGAAAAACACACCAGTGTAATATAGCCAAAGCTGCTGTATTAATAAAATTCTCAAATTTTCGCGGACAACCGCCTTGTTCAAGAGTGCACGAGGATATGCCTCGTGCACTCTTGAACAAGGCGGTTGTCCGCGAAAATTTGAGAATTTTATTAATACAGCAGCTTTGGCTATATTACACTGGTGTGTTTTTCTTTTGGATTTATGAGAAAATGCTGCTAAGGGATAATTTCAACTTGCAGAATTCTACAAAATATGCATACAAATTATTTGACTATTTTTAATGAGGTCATCAACAGGAAATTGGTCAGGACGATCGCGTTTCGACCGCTAAATCCTGGACGTAAGACATATGAACCGATAGAGCACTTTTACTATTTCTGTTGTCAATAATGCGACAAAGCTCTTGGAAACGATATCTATAACGACGGTTCGTAGAACCTCTGTAGAAATCACTACACAAACAGTAGCTAAATTTATAAACAGCTTAACGCTTCTCACAAGAAAAATCATTATTAAGAGAATCACAAATTTTGCAGCTGCAGTCAATAGTAGAATTACGTAAAAAAAGAATTAAACTTGTTTAAATAATATGACTTTGCCTGGTTTTTCTGCTATTCTAAAGGGCACGTAATACTTTTCGTCCCGATGACACTTAGAACGTTTTTCTTTACACGTATAGTTTTTGTTAGTTTTTTCTGAAAGTCCTCTGCCTTCATCGTTTCTTCTGTACACTTCGACCATACATTTTCAATAGATGTCTTCATATGGCCCATTATTGATAAGCTGAATAACCCAATAAAAACTCGCTTGACTGAGAATGACTAGATAAGAAAAGTGAAGCCTAAAATCAATTGTAAAGATGAATTGTTGTGAGTGATCATCTTGTTGCTTTATTTAAGTGAATTGCCTGATCCATCAAAAGGTTTTTACTTTGATAATGACGTCATAAACTGAATTGAAATTTGGATTCGCCAGTATCCAAACCATGACCAAGGGATATCTAGAGTGCCGGGATAGGAATGGTCCGTGTACTACTGACCATTGTAGGGTTAACTTTATAAGTAATATGAATTATCCCAATGTATATTCAGGCATCCAAACGAAACGAATTTTAGAAAGATCGTGTTAGTAAGAGTCGACTGGAACATTTGGAAGTGGATCTCCACCAATATATCGATAGCAGAAGCGTAAAAGAACATCATTCGCGATGATCGACAAGCAAAAAAAAAACGATTAGATGGAAGAGTCGAATGTTTGATCTATCCCACAAGTTCCTCGAAATTGAAGCATTTGTCCATCAATAGGAAAGCATTATATGATTCCATTATTTTTTCATTTTCCTTGTCAGTTCGCGCAGAAGATGACGCCAATGAAGTATTGCGTTTAGTATTAGTACTAACTTTTGAAGTCATGTAAGAATGCGCAGATGGGAAGACAGAGGGAACTGTGGATGGTTTTAAGCGAATTGTTTTCAATCTCCAAGAAGCACGGAATTCGAGGCGATTTCTGCTGTCGAAAGATTCGGTGAGGAAGTCATCAGGTCGAAAATGTATAGTACATACTCTATGTCCGTTCAATGGTACGAATTCGACAGGTTTGCCGTCGACATCCTGTTGTTTCATTACTTTTCACCATAACTGCCTTAGATGCTCATCGGTTGGAAATCTAAACACGGAGACCTTCTCTTCCGCTGTCTGTCCTTTCAAGGGCTTGTAGTTGTTTCTACGAACTGCCTCACAGTAGCTGTAAACCATATCGAGTAGCAGACGTCAACACAATACAGCGTGGAAATCCTGATGCGACACATCGACATTGCAGCCTGCTATTAATCGATATTGCAAAAATCCCCACCTCATCCAATAGACAATAGGCAGTCACCCTCATGCACAAAGCTCACACAAGCATACACAACTCGATTGCAATCCGAACTCCATGACGCTGTTTACCAGTTCCTTCACAGAGTAAATGGCGATCTGACAGTGTGACCCTACTCTCGTCAGCAGAAAAGGAAAGTTGACACGGCATTCCTATCCCGGTACTCTATATATCCCTGCCATAACCATTTTACGAGACATTTCATAACCTTGATGTGAAAGCGGTAAGGTTCTTTGACTCCGCGAAAGTTTTAAAAATTTCGATCAGCTGAAAAGCCAATGTTCCATCTCATGAAATGCTTGAGGTGATTATGAAAAATTTCTTAGGAAGGGAGTAACATTTGACAAGGAATACTGCGCATCAGAAACGGAAGTGCTGGAAAATCGTTTGAAATAAAGAACATCAAGGGAAGTTGTCAAAAAGTTAACTTCTCCAAGTTAACTGCCTTACTCTGCTCAACTGCATGTTGCAGTGCATTTCAGTGCGCTACAAAAGCATGACTTGTTCCTTGAGATAAATTATAATGAAGCTCCGACACTTTCTTGATAACGAAAATATGGGAGAGCGGAGCATTTCGGGTCAACTGAGTTTAAGGGGTTATAGAAACTACTAATTTTACTCTAGGATTAACTTTTCTTCGCCTAGTCACTGATAATTGACACTGACGAAAGCTTCCTTTCGCAATTTTCTCATGATACCCGTCTGTTTTACTTCGTTGTAGGCCTATAAGAAATTTTCTGAATAGAGGCGAATGTGTTTTTTCAAATATTTGGAGTTTTATGGTCCACTTGTTTGGGAGTTGTATTGGTCACCACTTACTATTTGTAAATAATGCAACATTATTTCAATCATGTTCCGCAGCAATGAAATTTAAGATGCTCCCATGCACAAGAGCGGTTAATATGTTTGATTAACCGGATCAGATAGGTGGTTAACCGGCATGACTTAAATTTCGACCAACTTTGATTAGGCCCTCGTGTCATGTTTAAGCATGATCAAAGCAATGATTGAGAATGATCAGCATTTGAGCTGTAAACAAACATGGATTAATTCCTAACAAAATGAATTGTGCTTGAAACCCAGTCGTAATAGTATTAGCTGGTCATCCACCATAAATTTTTGACACCAGTTTACAGCCTCACAAAAGGCTACTATAAAGAACATTGACAGAATGATGTAGCAATTCATTGATTGGTAATAGTGCAGCTTGAAATAGCAATTCAAATAATTCGTGCCTGCAATAGCACATCCTCTCCCCCCGCCAGCACTATAACTTCTGTCACCATCACTTTTCCACCTATTGACTTGACTTGCTAGGCTGCTTGTTACGTGCATCGCGTAAGCTTTCAGTGACATTTCACAACAATAATTAATTGTGACGTGATTTCCTGTTGGCTATGTTTGCGCTTGCGGAGAGTGAAGGAAATTGTTTTTTTTTCAAGCGAACAGAGGGAATTACGGTGAGTTGTAAGGTGCCCTCGAAACCATTACAACCCGAATTCGATGACCCATAGCTCTCCACCACAAATATACTTACCAAGTCAACTGTTTCAATAAAATGTGCAATATAATTCAGCCAAACGTTATTGTCACAGAATTAAATATTTTGTTTATCATCTTCGGTTTGCTAGAAGTGTGATTAATTCGAAATCGACGGCACGTCGAGGAACTTATTAAGTGGGCAAAAAGGAATTCCTAATACCTTAGAGAGATAAGAAAAAAAGTCGTGCGCCGCTTGCGCATTAATGTGAGTTCCAGTAAAGTGCTTCGATTGCCAAAATTCCTTCAGATTCAAAGAATTCAGATCATTGCGCTTAAGTTTTCTCCATTATGTTGGCCCTTCCGATCATTATAAAAAAAGCAGCAGGCGCACGAAAATTAGTTCACTTGATGTTTTTACATTGTCTTCTCATTATTGCTTACTGCATAGTGCATAAACTGAATCGAAGCCAGACATCGATGTGTGTTTTGGATGTGTGCGAAGTCACATCACAGTACGCACGCATCTCTCACTGGCTCTGGCGTCCTCTGCTGACAGCTTATTGTTTGCCACTTCCAATAGCAAGTGATGCACGAATTATCCATTCGAGAAGGAGCAAGTTGCCTAATTCAGTGATGTGCCATTTCGATATTAAGGTTGCATACAATTTTACCTTTCTAGGAAACCGAAGCGCGCAGATGAATCTAATTCTGCGGTTATTGTATTTTCGAAGATGATTTCCCATATTATCTCCACAGCTAAAATCTCAGTGGGTTCTGAAGCATGACTTATTCAGAGGGAAAACACATTCACGAAAAGAGCACTCAAATTTCTGAGCAATAAAAGAATGCAAAGCCTAATTTGGGATAAAAAAGTAGAAAAATATATTAATTGTGTATTGGATGTGCAATACACATTATTGCAAAAAATTTTGTGTAGAGCTTAGTGTGCATTGGACGAAATGAATCCAGATGAATGATTGGATTAATCCTGCATTTGTTAAGTAGTGATTTATAGGCTTATTATTGACACAATGTATTTCCTCAGTGTTCTATTGTTGTCTATCGATTATATTTTCCGTGTAAAACCTTGGTATTTTTTGCTTGAATCAATTAACATTTCAGTGTAGGGCCACGAACGTTTTGTATGACCGTCATAGATGATGGATGAGTTTTCGAAAGAACGTGGAAATAATACATTTGCCTTGTAATTATGCTGATTCCATTCAGTTCAATTTAATGCATCCATTGTATTGCTACCTCTTCTGTCATTCAAACTTTGATGATTGCACACCCGCTTTCTGTGCTCCATGAAGATATCACATAAGCTCATCTAGCTCATCATGCTTGAACTCGTGGTTAAGTGAATGGAAAAAACACTAGAACATTCTACAGATGCATCCCAACAGCGTCGTCAGCCGAGGACCACCCGCGAGTTTCGACCCCTTCTTCGGAGCTCGCTTGCCTGGGTGGCGGTTCCACTAAGGATGATCAGTCCTTAACCGTTGTTGAGTGAAAGCTTTGCACGGCTCCATATCCATGCAGATCCTCTCATCGCTGTTTCACTCAACTCTTTCTCTACTTTCGTGACCTATCTCCCTAATCCTAAGCTCTTCAAAAACCGCACCATCGAGTGTCCGACAAAGTCGCGGCAACCGACTTCTACCGGCCACATGCTGACCGTCCATTCTTTCCTCCTACACTCTTCCACCAACTCTTCATATCAATCCATCTTTCTCTCATGTGCCTCTTCTAGCCGATCCTCCCACGGCACTGTCAACTCCACAAACATGCACACTCTCTGTGATGTTGACCACACGATCAGATGTGGACGCAGTTTGTGTCACTACTCCCACCTCCGCCGGCCACGTCACAAGACACGACCCAGTCCTTCGCACCACTTCAGTCAACTTGAACTTGGTACTGCTTTCGCTTCTTCGGTAACTCTTCGCCCTCATTCACCAATTCAATCTCTTTGGTTTTCACTTGGTTTTTGTTCTTCTCCACCGCTCTCCCGATTGTCGTGTTCAGCACTTTATTGTGTTTCCAAGTGTCCATTCCACCACTGAGCCTGGTTGGACAAGCGCACAGATTTATAGTGTATTTTCCCCCTCTCTCCACATTCGCATCTATCACCCTCCTTGATTTTCCATCTTTTCAAGTTCACTGGCGTCGGTAACAGATCGTACGTCGACCGAATCAGGAACTTCGTCTCTCCACGGGACTGCCATAGTAGGTCCTTCCACGACACTTGTTTTTCAGTGACCTCACTCCAACACATCCATGCACCCTGCTGTGATTGGCTACATGTTGCTACCTTCCACGCTTCCTCCTCTGCACGCCTTACTTCCGCTGTTATCAGCACTCTTCTGTCCTTGCCCTAAGCCTTCGACCACCACTTCTTTCACTGCCAATCCAATCCGCGTCTACCCGTCTGAACCATACCAGTAATTTCCTCTTGCCTTAATCGTTTAACATAACTTGTTTTTGTTGTGCAGAATGTCGACAGTCGAAAATATGTCTTTTTCAAGATGCGTTGGCGGTTTATATTGCTTTAAACAATTTTTTAATTGTTCAAAATCAACACGCCCGACGATTTACGCGTTCACATTTCGTTGAGGGTGTGCCTATATTTTCGTTGAGGTAAAACGAATCATAGACATGTTTACTTACTAGAAAATCTAGAACTCGGCTGTTAATTAAAATGATTTCTATTGCCATAAAAAGGTACAGCGAAGAAAATGCATTTGATAAAAATCTAAAATGATTCCATTCCATGATGTTAGGCCATGACCCATTCCAGAACAAAATGTGTACATACAGATCATTTCAAAAATAACTGCATAAAACTGTCGGTCCATTTTCAAATGTCAGCATCAGTAAACTTTCTGCCATCTGAATTGTTGCGTTTCATACTGTATGTCACTGTAGCAGACTGCATGTGTTATGCCTGGTCAGTTGTGGTCAGCAGACATAAAAATTATGTGCTGCTGTTCATTATCGAATTCGACATGTTTTAAAAATATTCAGAGCTTAAATTATTAGGACAGTTGAAGTAGCATGTTTAGATTTTCGAACTTAAATCATGTCAGCTAATGCTTCTTTGATAGACTGCTGCTTCACAGTAGACGAATGCTGAGCGAATGAAAGAGCGTGACAAAGCGTTAATGAGCGTCTCTAAAATTATGACCAAAACCACATCGTTGCATATCGCAAGTTTGTCCGTAGTGAACCGCCATTTTTCACGCTGTCTTGTGTAAGCCATGCAAGCTTTCCGGCACCACGAGCTCGTATTTTCCGTAGTGCGAGAGAGAATACATCCCTGTCTGACGCTGCGTTGAACAATTTGATGTCGTACCTGCGACTTTCACTTAGGGTTTGAAGCATATCAGATGGCGAGATTCTAATGAGTCGCCGTTGCGTGTGTGGCTGATACAATCGAGGACCTTCCTGTAGTCAATGGAAGTATAGTTGCATGCCCTACTGCCTCTAAAAACATCTCTCCATTTGTATGCAATATAGCTGCAAAAAAGTGCGAGGCCAGTTTGTACCAGAATTTTCTCCAGAAGTCGCATTCTCCTTTTAATGATGATCCACAATAGCACCTTTCTTGCGTGAGATGTGTTTGATAATAACTTTCAGTTTTCTAATCTCATTTTTGGCATAATTATCATCGAACTTATACTAAGTACACATTATTAATTTCCATGCGACTAAGAGCCATCTGCAATACATTTCGAAATCTCGAATGCCTTTCTAACATAAATGTGGTCATTCCTAGTCCCGGCTGAAAAGGCTTCTGACACGATGACTGGATTGTAGCAGCGTTCATCCTCCAGGCGCCATCTCAAATGTGACAGGTACTTCGGGCGAACCAAAAGTCTTGTCGTCTTACACATCTATTGTAAAGACAAGCAAGGATAACTGACAATGTCAATTCAGTAATATGCTGTCCAGCAGCATCAATGACGTTTTGGTAATGTTCCAACAACAAATCTACTTGGTCGTGAAGGACATTTTCAGAAATGTCACGAAGTATCTGCAACGAGGCCTATTGCACTTCCTCAGAGCTGCTGAATGTTATCTCACACAATGAAGATTTCAGCCAGAAAAACAGGCATGGATCCCATATATTGATTTCAGTACTCTGCGGACTCTACCAAATGGCTGTCACACCTCGCTTCTCTAGGAACTCTTTGGCAGGTCGAGCGGTGTGAGGACGGGAATTGTCCACTTGCAGACCAAGGTTACTGAGTCGTACAGGCTTGGATCAGAGATTCAGAGGGTTCGTCGAAGATCTTCAGTTCTCCTCAGGTAATAGACCATAGCATCAGCATTGACAGTGACAACATAGGTAAGTGCTGTCACAAGAAACGTTTGTTTGGAGTGAAATGTCACCATGGATTTCTGACATCTCATTAAGTTCTGTCGCACCACTTGTCTTCTTGGTTCATCTTTGCCCAACCAGGTCTTGTTGGCGGTTTTTGTTCCGTGAACATTGCATGGTACCGCGTTTCGTCCAGGACAGTATGAAAATAACGGTTGCATTTCTCTTCCTGCAAGTTAACCAAGATCCGTCTCAACTGCTTGGCACCGGTCACTCGGAGTTGCCGGTGCTCAGCAGTGAGGTCATCCGACACCCAAGCGGAGCAATCCAACGTTATTCGAGTTTCTTCTCTAAAAATTCAATGGAGTGTGCTTCGGCTGCAGTTGAGTAGCTCAGCAATATCACGAGGAGAAAGATGAGGGCCATCCTTGATAATGTCGATAACTTAGTTGGAGAGGTATTCCGTTCATGTTGATCTCGGAAGACCAGAATGCGAAGCATCGACAAAGACCGGCCTTCTTCCATCGTTGAACTCCTTCATCCATCTTTGAACTGTACGATGTGTAGCAGGATCTCTCCAGGCCTCGGTCAACTCGAAATGGACGTCTGTTGCAGACTTTCAAAGCTTTTGACAGTTAATGGTGTAAAACCGAGAATGCGTTTGATCACACTCATCATGTCCCAACCATAACATGAAAGACAAAAGGAGCTAAACATGCGCTATTATTTCACTCGTTGCACCACGTTAGCGATCATGAGTAGTATTCAAGTTTCAGTCGACAGATGCAACGCTAGATGAAAGTTTGTCAATTCAATGACATTCTATTACTCCAAATTTCCATGTGACATGAGCAGCAGCTAGAAAAATGTCATTTTATTCTCTTAAATATCATAACGACAAGACTTATGGTTCACCCAAAGTATACTCAGGTCAAACACAACCTTTCAAAAGAAATATCTGGGTGTAGAAGGACTAATCCAACTTCTCAACGTCATGCTCACAAACACATATCTCCAATTTGATGCACGTCATCAACAAAAAACATCAGATTGATTTTGATAAAATATTATAAATGGATTGCTATTCCAACGATTTTATGTCAATGTCCAAAGTCATCAAGCATAAGAAGAAACGTGACTCAAAATCATTCCATTATTTGAAATTGCCATTTGTCAGCGATGAAATAAATAATAAGAAAAAATTTTATTCCGAACAGAAGGCATGAATGTCCGCATCTGTCACAAATCCCAAGGCTTTAGAAACCACTTAAATAAGAAAACTAAATCTGAATGCAAAATGAAAATATGTCCTATCAAGAACGGTGAACTATGTAACAGAACGAAAGTAGTTTATAGAATAAAATGCAATTTATGTAACAAAGTGTTTATAGGTGGCACAATGAGAGCATTACACCAACGCTACAAAGAACATCTGGCAAATATCAACTCATCAGTTTTTAAACACAAACAAGAATGCAACTCTAACAACAATTATTATATAATTGATGTTATAGATTTTGATCCGGACGAAACTAATTTAAGACAGCGAGAAGCCATCCACGTCAAGAAACACAAGCCGCAAATTAATTCAAATGTCGAAGTTGAAGTATTCAGTCCATCATCAATATTTCTATGCAAGAATCTTTATGTCTTACAAGATAATCTCGACATCACGGGCATTTTTTCATTTCAGTGTCATATCATGAAAAGTGACCCGGTTCTTTACGGCGCACTCGTCGTTTTGGGGTAAGTTTGTTGAATTATGTTTTTTCGAATATAATCTACGGAAGGTGTGATGCCTACATTGGAGATGCATTATTGAGTTGGTCCTGATATTAGATCATTAAAACCTGTCCGTAAAACCTGTAATATACCGCCATAGAGGTCTTTTGAACCCTCTCTCTTGGGTAGCGGTTTATTACAGGTGGTGGTCTACTTTTAGACATCTCCGCGTCTAAGAGCATTAAAAATTGCTTCTTCAAAAAATCTTGCATTTCATGCATGTTCCATCTATCAAACTTCCAAGCAACTAAATGCCATGATATATTATGAAGGTAAAGACATTTCGGCTTATTAATGTGACTTATTGTCTTATGATTGAAACTTTACATGATACTAAATACATGTTCCAATGAAATTGATGTTCAACATATTAATTTATATGTTTTAGCAAGATGCATGTTATTTTGAGGAGCATTTGTTAATATTGAATTTACGGGTTTGTTTAACCAAACTGCTAAGAGAAATAGATGCAAATTGATGTCATATAGCAAATTTTCACTGTTCAGACGGCCTTATCAAGCAAATACATGTACAACGATAAAAAGGAAGACATCAAAATTCAAAAGTCAGTGATTGATATTCTGTGCATTCCCCTTTGTTGTTTATTATAGAATGTAGTCTTTTAATCTCTCGATGGAATAAGTTGATGGCAGTGATATCTATTGTCAATCAGTGTTATATCAAGATTGGATTTACACAATTGGAGGTGTTTATAAACAGAGAAATGAGGTTGAGTACGATGTTAATTAATTCGCGTATGGAGAAATCTGACTTTACTTCCTAGATAAAAATGCTTGCATTTTTACATTCAATTCTATACATTGCTAATTCACGAAAGCCTATTTTCTTATTAGTATTTCTGCTATTGATGGAAGTACATTGCTTCACTTTTTTGTGCTTTCGTAACATCATTTGTTAAGTATTAGATCGATGATTATCTCGGACCAACAGGTCTAATTTTCGAAAGATTATTTTGATTTTAAGATTAACAGTATCTGAAATATGGAAGTAGAAAAATTCGTTTTTATGTTGTACTTTTTTGCTTGTGTGAAACTTTAGATGTTAGGCGAAAGTAGGATGATAGTCACATGCTTTCATTTTCTGATTATCAGAGCAACGCTCAAGTTGTCGTATTCTTTCATTTTCTACAATGTTCAGTGCCATTTCTGTTAGTTAAGCTGAAAGATAATTCATGAATAGGGACTTTTCTCCCATCTTTCTGGTTGAATGTATCGGTACTTGTAATTACGTCATCGTTAAAGCGGAGTTTGAATTCGAGCAATGACTAAAAGTTGTCTGACTATGGATGCTCAACGCTAAATTTGATAATTTCTTGAATGTTATTGAAAGACGTATTACAATTTCTGTAAATATATGAAGATTCTTTGGGTTCACACTGTGAAATGATACTTCATGTTACCTTAAGAATATTTATGACGATTAAATGATTTCACGGCTTTATCAGGAATCTGTCAGTAATGAATGAGCGTATTCGCAGTGATCTTTATTACATCCAATGTCGAAGTTCGTCTGTCATTAAATCTTTGATATTCACGAGCGTTCGTAGTCAAAAGTAAATAATGATTTTGACTAGCTATTGGAGTTGTTTCTTGCTATCGTTCTTAAGATTTTTAGTATTGTCATGTGCATTCTCTGCAAATTTTTCAGTTACAATGGTGCCTTGCCCGGCGGCGATCGAGGTCGATGGCGCAGCAAACTTTCTTTCTTCAGACGGGAAAAACCGAACGGATTAAAACCTGGTCAACAAGAGCGAGTGAAGAATCCACAGATGTCGGTGGTGAGTATTTGATGCAGCTGTTGATTATAGGGTCATCAATCAAGGTATGATATCTGAAAAATGCAATCATAGTAGGTTGATCAGTCCACATCCGCCAAGTAGTCTGACGAGCTTCCCAACGACTTGTTTCGAGTCCGTGCTTGCTCCAATCCTGAGCTGCTGTTCGTACTTTATTCCAATGACGGAATTTTTGCTCATGCGTTTGATCAGCAGCTTTGATAGGCATATTCTTCATCGTATTCAGTGCTATGCAGTTTGCCTGATAGATGATGCTAGTGTTGCTTCAAATTTGGCATCCCTGGGACATCGTAGAGCAGTCACATGTCTTTTCCTTTTCTATCGCTATTATCTCGGGTCTTTTGTCAGATGAATTCGATTCTGTTACTCAACGTCCTCGTTCTTTTTACCAGATGCATAAGTGGAAGTCACTACGCAAATCTTTACCTTGTTACTTCCTATTTGTCGTAGAGAGCATTTTAAGATATCCTTCATTCATAGCGCAGCAAGATTGTGGAACAGGCTCATTCTGGAGGTATTCCCAACATGTGTCAGTGTTAAAGCATTCGAGAGGGCATCCTTTGTTATGCAGTTATGAGTCATATGTCGTTGTCATCCCCACTTTTCTTTTGATTTTCTGCTGAGGGAAACCTTTGCTGTATAGGCTCGTCCTCTTGCCTCAAGCTTTGATTATAAAAGGCATCAAGTTTTTTCTCGTGCTTTATTTATGTTCTTCGCAGTTGTTCACAATGTAGTTCATGCTCCTCCAATAATGCAGTTCTGTTTTCGTACTAGGTCCTCCGCTCTATGAGGTGATTTAGATCTTCTTGATTGTATCCAGCGTAAAGCAGCCTAATTGATAGGTTATAAACCTCATATGCCAGATTTTGGATCTCTTGGTCACCATACAGCCGTCTCCTGTCTGTCGCTGTTTTGCCAATGCTATCACGAACTATAATGGGAAGATTTAGTGTTAATTAGCGAAGAGTTGCACTTCCATGCTTTTTGTCATATGCAGAAGGGAAGTGACATCTTTAAATCCTTGCACCGTTGCCGTTGTCGCAGTGAGCATCACTGGAGAATTTTCTTTTTAGAGGAAAAAACTTTGTAATAATCTTCCTCAGTAGGTGTTTTCAAATATCGTGAGCCTGAAAGTCCTACCGAAAGCAGTAAATGTACTCTCATGTAGCATACAACATACCGCATTTTCTATAATAACTGCCGCCCTCTTAAAGGCGCTGCAACTGTTCAAAGTGCGAAATAGAAAGCGCCGTGGAGGTTAGAAGGTACTCATCATGAAATTTTTCTATATGGTTTCCTTCCTTTTCATGCACATATTATGAATCAATCCTAATTCTTTGCTCTTATTTTCGTATTTTCTTTGCTTTGACTTAATTGCTATATTTCATCTGCTGCTTTAAACATCTTTATATTTTGAAAGTTCTTCTCTTTCTGCTTCTTTTTTTGTCTTCAGCTGAGGATATCCCCTTGGTGTGTAGTCCCATCCTCTTCCTTTAAGCTTCGATTAAAAGGATTCAAACCAAAAATATAGAGCATAGGCCTACATGTTAACATCTCTGATGGTTTAACGTCACCACTGGGGGCTTGGACGGTGCTGACACAGTCAGACTTTTATTTGGAGCGTTTTGATCTTTCAAGTCCGAATGCCCTTCCTGACGACTTCCAATGACACTTTCGGGGCTCTACCTCCTGACCGGAAGATCGCAAGGCCAAGCACTTGACCACTGTGCCACGGAGACCTTCCTGGTTAACACGGAAATTAAAATCCTTCATGTAAAATAAAACGATGAAGTCACACCGGCAATCTCTTTTTTCTAGGATATTTTCATCAGATGGCTCTCAAAATATAATAGTCAAAAGATAATAGTCGCACTAAATACATCCTTCATTGATCTTTCCATTCAAATATTTTAGTGGAATGAGGATTTTTTACTAACTCGCATAGAATTACAGGTTATTGATATTTTCGCATGATGGATGCATTTCATTTCATGTCATCGTAAATCAATGCAAATAGCCGCACCCATTCTCCCCTTGTACGAGAGAAATAATAAAACGCGTGTCATAGTCTATAGAATTAATGCAAGTAGTGTGCCTATGTGTTGACATTTCTTGATATCCACTCTCAATCATAGATTGTACAAATAGTAGAAGTCTGTTTCGTGATAACTTCAATTAAATTATTAATGGCATTTTGTAAAAGTTCATTTTCTGTCTATTTTCATCGATGATGACTATGACCCGAAATATTTTGACCGCATTTTTTCAGCTTTTGTCGTAGGAAGAACTTTGTTGCACTATAACTTATTCTGTCCCTTAATTTGCTGATGAATTTGGTTCACCATTGACCTGAATGTAAATTCAAAGTAGCGAAGAAATATTCAATACGAAATTGTATAAGAGAGTATTCGATTACATCAACATAATAAGCAACTAAATATCTGAGATAGCAGGAAGTAGAAGGTATTTGACATCATCTATCAAACTAGGCCTTCAATTGAAATAGAAAAGAAAGAGTGGTCTCCATGGCACAGTGGTTAAGTGCTTGGCTTAGCGATCTTTCGGTCCGGAGGTCGAGCCCCGAAAGTGTCATTGGAAGTCGGCAGGAAGGGCATCCGGACTAAAAGATTAAAGTCTGACTGTGTCAGCACCGTCCAAGCCCCCATTATGGGGAGTAGTGACGTTAAACCATTCCATTCATTCATACAAACTGAATACTATGGTGAGTAATCATTTATGAACAAGACGAAAGCTTGCTAAGGTAAACAGACCTTGAGTTGTTAAGTTGTTTGCTTGGACTAGGCTTATTGTTTATCTACACGGCTTAGATCAGTGTGAATGTAGCCCTGATAGCTTCAAGATCCTCGACTCGGCCCATGATGAGTTTCTCCTAGGATAAAAGAAACCTTGTACATAAAATGCAATGAACCTATTCCGAACAAACAGCTAAACAGTCTTTTTGCTTTTGTAAATTTTAGTCTTTTGTGTTACTGATCTTCCTAACATTTCAGAAGACATTCATGTAGACTCTTTTTCATGTCTTGTTCAGAAATGTTTGCTTAATCTTAGCCTTTTCTCCATCTATTTTGAGTGTTTGAATGATATATCATTTACGCATTATTCTGAGCATTTACAGAAATAGCGACAGTGATGGTTAAAAATAGTTGTATGAATGTTTGTCACAGCCTGAACTTTGAAATTGAAATTTGAAAAGGTGTTAGCAGCATGTTGATCTTCGCGTGGGCTGATTGAGAAGTAGGGGGAGGTTCTCTTCATATCCATAGCCAGTTCTGACGCAGATAGGAGACGTTGACGTCAATGTTTGGCGTCGACAAGTGAAGGTGGTGGCTGGGAGAAAGGTGAGAGGCGCGCTGCTGCTTAGCAACGCTATTGCATTTTGTCGGATGAATGTGATTGCCACGATACTCTGTCTTGTATTAAATGTCACATCAATTGTTGCGAGACTAAAGAAAAAATTGTAAGTAAACCTAAAGCGGAATTTATTGACTTGCATGTTGATTATTCGGTAAAGGAAGAAAATAAAAGAAAAGTTGCTAGTTTTTTCCGAAGTGCCAAATAATGATGAAATGTAGGCCTATTAACCATGTTTTGTAGAGCTGGTCATTACGGAGCTGTGTCGAAAATTAAAAGTTGGCCCAGGAGCCCTTTCATTTGCAATAATGTAGGGAATAGCAGTCGCTATCTGACAGACGTACTGACCTCATAAATTGCTGCAATCAAGCGTTCGGAGTCTAGGCTAAATCAGGGCGACCAAATGGTCCCTATTATATTAATCAATTTATAAATCAATAAACCAATGATCCATATTTCGGGCACAGGTCTATGTAAGTCCATATGAGTCCCTTTAGGACGGGAGCTAGTGACACTTTCTTCCTAAATTCGCTCACAAAGGGCTTTATAGCATGGATTTGTAGATCAATATTGAAACGGTGAATACAAAAATCAAATTCTTAAGTGTCACAGTCAGTTGCTTTCGTTTATAGGTAAGGTTGAAGGATTCCCATTGGAATGAAATCACGTGACTCACTTTAACTTCTATATTGAAGTTAATGATCTGAACTCAATTATGTTTCAAATGTCATGGCATTCTTATAAAAAGTTTCTTATCTGCAAAAGAAAATGTTCCAAAATTGCCAAGTGTTTCACAATTCGTAGATATTTCTTGAATTTTACCATTGCATTACAATGAGAATCCTTCAACCTTACCGATAACCGAAAGCGACTGGCAGTGACACTCATGAATTTGATTTTTGTATTCAGCGTTTCAAGATCTACAAATCCATGCTATAAAGCCCTTTGTGCGCGAATTTAGGAAGAAAGTGTCAGTAGCTCCCGCACTATTTGACTTGTTTCTTTCTACGGGTACATTTGATGAAAGTCGGCATTCTGGGCTGTGTAGCAATCGACATGTTTGATAATCATGAGTGCAGATGATCGCTAGCGAACTGTGATGCGTTGTCGGAGTATTCCGAGTATCAAATCACACCAGCACTGCTCGAAAATAACGGTTACGGCATTCATATTCAGCATATTGCTGAGAAGTATGAGTCTGCTGTCACACCTATGAATTTCCGACATTTCATTTGTTGGCAAAATCGACAATTCTTAGAAATTGTTAATAGAAGTAGTTAGAAATAGTTAATGAAAAACAATCTGTTTTACCGAAGAATTCATGATGCATGAATTTCATGACAGTGCAGTTACATGAAGAGATCACATGACGCAAATTACGTCACCACGTACATGAAGGTGACAAGATTCTCTCACAATAAATGGAGTTGCTGATGAATTTTCTAATGGAAAAGTATATCCCAAATTTGTATTTTACTATCAAGTTGGTTCAAAAGTTCAACATGGATATCGACGAACTTTTAATTAACATTTTATAGTTTTTCAATGATGAAATTTGAGGATTTCAATGGTACTTTTCGAAAATTTATCTGACCGTGTTCTGAACGCGAAACTTCAGCTTTTTTAAATTGCTTAAATGATTTTTTACCACACAATTTTCAGGAGTGATTGGTTACTTCTTTCTCACGACGAGCCTAAAACTAAGGAATCTTCCTCTTCTGTGTCTTCTCCCCCTAGACAGGGTCGGCCGTCTGAACTTTTGCTCTACAAAAGGTCCGGTTTTCTGCAGCTGCAAGTCCTCCATGTCCTTCCTGACGTCCATACACCTCTTCCTTGGTCTGCCTCTTGGTCTTCTGCCTTCCACATGGGAGTCCATTACCTTGACCGGGTTGGAGTCGTCCATTCGTTTCACATGACCAACCCAGCGCAGTCTTGTCTCGCGCGCCTTCCAGTTTGCCAACTATCCAGCATTCGGCTCCATACAGTAGCACGAGTCTTATCATCGTCTTGTATATTTTCGTCTTTAACTTGATGCTTATTCGATTATCACACATGATTGGTACCAGCTCCCTCCACTTGGCCCTTTTTGGCTCCACTTGCAGTCCTCGAGCCGCCCTTTTCGTGCAGACTGACTCCTAGATATTTAAATTTTTCCACTTGTTGCAATGGTGCACCTTGTCGATCTCTAAAGCCTAAAATTAGATTACTGGAATATTTCTTTCAGGATTGTTTCGTCATGAATTTTGAACTTTCAAGCGTTTTTGTCACCGGAACTACCAATGCGGAGCTTTTTTAAAATCGGAACTTCCAAGTTCCGTTTTTACGTCCACCTGTTGGCAGCATGAGACTATTACACGCTGTCAAAAGCATGAAAAGCAACGTGTGGCCTGCGTATCAATGGTGTTCCAACAAATTAAATTATTAAAGATGACTCTTAAAGTTCGCGGTTCTTCCAGTGATTTTTGACGTTCCTTCCTTTCGCAAGTTGATATATAATGAAACAGAAACTTCCGAAAGGACATTACACTTACTTGAATATGAGCTGTTTCATAATGAGTACTGGTTCTGCAATCAGATTAAGTCGATTATGGTAGTGACACTCATTGTTCAATGGAAGTTTGAAGTCATAGTTCAGGCAACAGGATCAAAAAATGATAATTGTCTGCGCTCTTGTTTCTCAAAAGGTCCGCAGGACGCATAGCATTTGGATATCTGTGCGTCAAACACAATGACCTTCCATAATTCATCTTAAAAACGACATTTACCGTAGCATCTTCCGTTTTGCTTCAACTCTTCGTCACAAAATCCGTCATAATACTTATCCATCATCTCTATTTAGATAGCGGCAGTGTCGTTCATTTTGGAATATAATTCAATCATCATTGGGGTCACAATGTATTGCTTCAAGCCAGGCTATACAAAAAGCGGTCTATCAAAGGATTTACGCACAGTTGTCAGCTTCTTCCGTGTAGCTAGCTCAGTTCGAATTATACATGCACATTCTAAACTTCATTTTATCATTTAGCTTCTGCATTTGGCCTTGATCTCCATAACCATGAGTTTTATATTGTATGGCTGATAGGCTTCATATGACTACTAGTCTATGCTGTTAGAATACTAGTTTTTTTAAAGATAATTTGAAGTTTCATCACACCGCTCGATTTAATTAAAAAGCTCCAAGACGACTTTAATTTCTATAAGGTGATGAAAGTACCAATATGTCCAGCTCAATTTGAATAATCGAAAGAAATTATCAGGTGCACTTAGCGCATCAATCGACGGTCGACAACTTGATAAATAGTTCTATCGGTGCTTTAAAGTAATTCGATATGAATCAGCTTGTAGAGCTAGGTACGAACAATTTGACTTGAATCATAGTGTTCGCAAGGATTTTCTTCATGAATTGGTATGCATCAAAATCTTTATTTAGTGAGTGAGGAATTCAAATGAATTCGTTCTCCATTTCCCTTTGTTTTGTGACTGAGTGGCTGGGATGTCATAGAGAATGACCTGTGAAACTCCGACGATCACACTACCGCTTCTTTGTCCTTTGTTATGTACGGCATTTTGCACTCGTGCTTTCTAAGTTGAAGTTTGAAGAACGAGGAAGATTATTATGAGTTAGGGAGAACCGTCGACTTAAGTAGATAAAGAGGTAACTAGTAGTGCTTGAGGTTGACCCAAAATGAGCAACAATAAAGGTGTGAGTCCGCACGAAATCTATACCTGAGGAATTGTTTTCCTATGTGAGATTCTTAAATGAACTTTAAACAAGGGATCACAACATTATTTATTGTCATTTGTTAAATATATTGATTAAACCTGTCATTCATTTTCTGTGTATTTTTGACATCATTTCGACTCGCATTACTTGAGACAGTATTGTTCAGCAATGTTGATCCCATAACGGCAAGAATCTATAGCCAAAAGAAGGAGAAGATCAATGCGATCTGTTGTCGCCACGATGTTGAGAACACCCGTAAAAATTTTTTTCAGAAAACTTTAGTTTTGAAAATAATTCAAGAATAGAGGGGTTAATCATTGCTTTCTTGATGAAATGGAACATTCAAGAAACGTGATTCGCAATGTTGGGGGTTTGTTTAAGTGATAGATTGATAGAGTCGAAAAAATCGAATGAACTCCAATGCGTAGCCTACAAAGCTCAGTTACAATATTGATTACTATCACTTGTTGTCGACACAATTATAATACTTTTAATTAATTACAAAATTTGCGAGACTAGATGCTCTCGAATATTAAAAGCCTTTAAGATAACTGCAACTTATCTTTTCGATGCGGTTTTGTGACATGCAAATCAATTTTCTTGGAATATACACCTGCGAATGTACTGCATTCGCACATATTCAGATATGATGAATCAACAACTTTGATAGAGACATTAAATAGTATGGATGTTATTGTGTCTTAAGAGTTTCCGCAAAGCAAATTCTTAACACTCAGATTTAAATATTGAACCATGAAACCATGCATTTCATTCTAACGACTAGCGTCAGTTATCTTTACTCAAGAAATTCAACAGGATATCATCAGACCTTCAGTGCAGCTTATATTATCAAAGTCAAATGAAGTCTGGTGTTGACCTGACAAGCGGAAATTTACACAATCCTTCAATCAGTAATCTTGTTGTCATCAAGCTTGCTCGTTATCTCGGCCCCAGCTTGACCGCTGTTTCCAGCGATTACCCTCCAGAAAACCACAAGTCAGTGGGTTGGTTTAATCGCCATTTAAAGATACATGTCATGTATTATCAGTGAATGCTGAAGCTGTGTGCAACTGCGTCCGTTTGTAGGTGAAATTCAACAACGATTTCTTCTGTTTTAATGACAATCGAGAAGTTAGTGGTTTGATGACACTACTCACATGCTGAGGGACTTTGACGGTGTTAACATGATCGGACTTTGATGAATCCTTATGATATTTTTAGTCAGGATGTCCTTCCTGTTCACTTCCAATGACACTCTCGGAGTTCGACCACGCAATCCAATAATCGCAAAGTCAAGCACTTCACTACTGTGCCAAGGAGACCTCTAAACAATTTAGTTACGATGCCTAAGTAGTGCAATCTGCGGTTTACTAGCCAATTTAAAGAATTCCGTCCATACATTTCACTTGTTTCAACCTATCATTTTTAGCTGTACATTTACGAGTTTAGGAGCAGTGTGTTGGAGGATCAGTCGAACGGACTTTTCATTTCCGAATGTTCTTAAAAAAGTCATCGGATTTTTTAAAAATATACACGGTCAGTTCTAGGATCGTGAAGATTATAAAATGCTAATTTTCTTGAATATTATAAGTTGTAACTCTTGTCAAAAATAAGAAGACAAACTTCATATTTCGATCATCTGACGTGACCATCTTCAGCAGAAATCTATTTACTCTCTAATTACTTTCTGAGATTCAAAAACGAAAACATAAAAAGGATAGTAGGCTATAGAATCTTACGCAGGAATTAGAGAGGGTAAATATATTTCGGTTGATATCCACTTCTGATGGTCGAAACATTAAGTTTGTCTTCTTATTTTTATCAAAAAGTACAAGAAAATTATTATAAGTTGAGTGTGAAAATCCTTTTTCTTGAAAGATTTCTATTCTTTAGAACAGAGCGAAATTCACTTCTCCTTGGCAAGCTGTCATTAAACTGATAGACACTAAGCTGGCCATTGTCTGTGAGGGATCCTCCGCTAGTTTTATGACAAACTTAAGCATTACCAGCGACTATTGTGCAAATTCTTTAAAGTTTGATGTATTCACGTCACAATATTATCAATATTTTGAGCTATTTTTTGTGCTTTCGCTTTCTGTATGACTATATCTTAACACGTGGTTATTCATATCAAGAAATGTAATCAAACCATTTTAATCGATGATTGATATTGTAAAGGCGCGTCTTTGAGTTATCTATTGCGGTGCCAGATTAAGCTGTATACAATAAGTTGTGTCTTCATGATACTTGATTTTCCACACTCAATCGACGAGAAACATGTCTACATGTAATAATAAGCGCACTAAACTATATGTAAATGATTGAGCGCATTGCAGTTATATCGACTCAGTTACATGCTGAGATTATCAAATCCTTGCCTCATGGGGATGTTCTAATCAAGAGAATATTAAATTGTTCCAAAGTTTGAAAAATGTCTGATTAAAGCGAAGTGTTCACAAGCAGATCAGATAAATTAACTGACATTTACTTTTGTCAAGTCTTTCGAAAATGGCGCTGCGTTTACAAAAAGGCTAATAAAGTCTCACTCAAAGTACAACCTTTATTTATCATTTCCGTCACCCTAGTATGCAGTGTGCAATGTACATATGCAGTAAAGCGTAAGGATTGATTAAATGCCCTCTCTACAGAACTGCTTCATGCATCAGAGGTCAAGAAACTCGTGCGTTTTGAAGTCGCTCTAACACCATTGAAATACCTCAAACACATTTTCGGCGAAGACGACTTCACGTTTTGTTTGCATTGATGCTGCTGACATTCAGCACTACATCTAACTCTGAGTATTTAGTTCCAAAGGATAATCGCAACTATAAGCCTAACCCTAGCGTCAGGAAAGAGTAACACGCGAGCTGTTCTGTGTTCACTTCATCAGCCTCAACAAAGGGCCCAGTGATTCACGCACTATGGTGAGACAAATAGTGATGAAAGATTCATTAAATCAGCAACGAATGCTCGAATTCCAATGGAATGAACAGTCCCAGAGATAGCGTGTTTTGATGATTGTCGGATAAATCTGTCCAGGTATCACGAAGATAAGTACTATAATAAACAACACCTGGTAACATGCGTCTATTTATCTTTTATTTGAAAAACCCCATTTTCTCTGAAAAGGGGTAGGGGGAAATGTCATACAGTCAGTAGCCACTTCATGTCTTCTCCATCACACCCTTTCACGCGTCCTTAACAATTTGCAGCCATTTCAATCTGTCATTCGCCTTCTCCCCAAGTCCTCCAGTCTTCTCCTGTGCGTTCCAGGTCTCTTTTGATGCAGCAGCCCTTCCAGTGAATCCTCGTCCGTCTCCCTCTTCTTGTCATTGTGTCATTCATCTCTTCCACTTATTTCCCTTTCATCTACCATTCTTACCACATGCCTTGCACTATGCACGATGGTAACATACATGCATCGATATTATTTATAAGCCTGATTCTATGTTCAACCCTCGGAGACGTCAAGGGGTCCACTGAACCCCGGAACCCTATTTTTCTGTATTATTTGTTTGATGACATATCAACGGCTCATACCCATGTGAACTGATCATTTTTTGCACTGATTTTGCATGAGACAAGTTAGACTGCCAGTGACACCTCGAAAGGTCTCGGTAAAAAGTTCTACAACTATGAGAAATAAATTATAGTTATGCCAATATACAACGTATCATTGCTCAACGTATCATGCCTCACTCGTCATATTACAATCTGCTTTAGCATCAAAGATTTTTTTTTGAATATCGTTCTGACTGATGTCTTAGAGAATGATTCATATGTTGTTCCTGAGCATTCTGACTTAGATTCAGAGCTAAGAAATAAATTGCGCATTGTGCATGTGTTATTTCATTCTATTAGTATAGTTCGGGTTGTGTTTAAATTGTAATTTACTTGTTGTGCATCACATAAAAATCAATTAAGGCTGCTTCGCAACAGATTGATTTTTTGCCTATTTTGGTGCACCTTGATGTCGACACAGTATCAGTCAAAATATATTTTATCCAATCTTAGTAGAGTCTCATATTTCCACCCTCGAAACGCTCTTCTGAAAAACATAAACTCATTAGGCCCATAGCCACAATTTGTGGAATATTCACCCGATATCAGCGATATCAATGGATATCACGAAGATGTCGGTTTCCATGGAGTTTCTATCTGGACAAGCCTGCTATAGTCTCACGATCATGAAACTGCTTTGACATCGACAAGATGTGGCCGTGAATATCTTCCATTCTTGTGGAGGCCTGTTCCACACCGATCTCTCAAATGTAAATGTAATTCTCCGCTAAATCAAACAGAACAATGACGTGAAGAAACAGGAATCTTCACATAGAGTCAACAACAGTTTGTTTAGAGCGCAAGCTCCTTTCGCATATCTACAGTGTATTTAACGCCAGAATAAATCGCTGTCTAAATGAAGGGATCTCTGATCACACGAATTGTTGGCTGCACCGATATTGTAAATTACAAGTTTATTTGTTTAAGCTGTGATTGACTAACCCAATTTATCGCACTATATTGCTGTGTGGAAATCGACACACTTCGGTTACTACCCGTTTTTGAAACAACGAGGGTTCGTTATTCACATTTTGCAAAATGTGCGGATTATGTGTTATTATTTTCCAACATATCATTGCATTTCAGTTTACCAGAATGCTATCCTTGCAACAGTATGTTTTCTCAAACTACATTTCTAGCCACTATTGGTTCATGGGAACTGTAGTTTTCAAGAAATTCACTTTTATTGACAGGTTTCACTTACCTTTACGATGAAGGGAATGATAGCACATGTATGCACATGTATGCACTAAAACAAACCAAACTCTCGCATGTCATTCTAATTTCAAGGCAGGGTCGATAATATCTACGCAAACTTCTTTCGTGACATTCACATGCAAGTGAACCGAACCGAGTATTGGGTATGTTGAGAGAGCATTCAATAATACCTTGAGATTGACAAAAGCTGATGAACTTTCGTCTTGCAGTAAAAGAGAATGAAGTCACAAATCATCAAGAGCAGACTAAGTCGCTTATTGCAATGTGGCCATTTCTGATATTGAACAGATAATTTTTTGTGCAGTTTGTACTCGTTTTGATATAGAATAGTCCGTACTGAGCCAGGTTGTATTTCAGTTTGCTGATGGAGTTGAATGAGACTGTTCGATAAGTGAGAGTTTAGTAAGGCCACCTTCTGTTCATTCTGCGAGCGTGAGTTCCTGGCGAAAATTACATGTAGTTGAAAAAAATCAGATTTTTCCCTCTGTCATCCACCCACGTTTTTTCACGATGTCAAAATGTTGGGCAACTGCAACTTACTGAGCACTACTTACTCAATATGAAGCACTTTAATTGGTGGTGATGACTTGTCTATGGTTACATCATCACGAAACGTCTGGCTCCTGATCACGTTTTCTTCAAGAGGCACAGTAGTGGAAATTTCGGGAGTACTTTTGTTCAACCGGTTTTCAATTCACCTTATTTTAGGCTCCAAGCGCGCGCGGATCGAATGCCGTTGAATTTCTCAATATTTAGATTTTATAATTGAAGTTCGCTATTAGCACATGAAAAGTAGCAGAGTTAATTAAGTCTCACTTGATTTGTTTGAATTTAACCGAAGTATAGCTCAGTTTTCCGAAAATTGAGTTGACAACGCTGGAATATCTCCGAACATTCATAAAAGCTTGTGACAAATTCTACCACGAGATGGTCATAAGATATGATCTCAGAACCTTATCCAAAATTCCATTGCATCTCCTGTTGATTGCTGATATAATGTTTAAATATGTGAAATTAAATAACCTTACAGTAGTTATTTATTATCTGGAGTGGTGTGATCTTTTAGTCCAGATGGTCTTCCTGACGACTCCCGATGACTATTTCGGGGCTCGACCTCTGGACCGAGAGATCGCTAGGCCAAGCAGTTAACCACTGTGCCACGGAAGCCACGGATATCTAAAATACACACACTGAGGAATAGAATGTCTTATTCGATGCATGCTAACCAGATATCAATGTTCTTTCCGACAGCGCGCCTATAGGATCAATCACTGCAATAATGTTCACAACCCTACTGCTATTGGAACGTGCATGAATCTCAAACGCGATCGATGTCATATTATTCCAGTTTCCATCCTTGTCTGAGCCTCATTCAGGACATCTTCTCCTCATCACAGGTCTCGTTTAAGGAAAAACTTGTATGAAATTGTGAAATGGCGCGTGTGTGGCCGCTCAGGTTGATGAGCAGATTCTTTCTGTACTGTAACGATTGTGCAGTCAGGCTTAGTGTGTCTATCCAGAATACTGTCCTGTTTTTCACGATCTTCACGCTTGAATTTCATTGACGGAGGTATTAACGTTGTTACTGTGCGCAGGATGTTTGTGACCTGTTGTAGGA
Organism: Prostheceraeus crozeri; assembly: GCA_907163375.1. Classification (NCBI taxonomy): domain Eukaryota; kingdom Metazoa; phylum Platyhelminthes; order Polycladida; family Euryleptidae; genus Prostheceraeus; species Prostheceraeus crozeri. The sequence continues at coordinate 104,784 of CAJQUW010001499.1, read as the reverse complement.
GTGATAGCGTCAGATGCCAATAGCCAAGTTATTACGATGTCTTCTGATGTCGTGTGGAGATCCGTGGAATCCTGTGGTTTGTGTGTCGTAGTGATTGTAATGGCATGGACAGTCAGATGCAGACAAAACTATCAGCCATTTAATTGCAATGGCGACTACTAATTTTAGAGACCTTTAATCATTAGAGGTGTATATATTGTCCAGTACTATTTTACTTCCTGATCATTCAGATAGTGCAGTGTCTGGACTACCGTATTTCTTTGAATAAGAGACGCGTCTCTTATTTTTTTCATATCCCTGATTGATGCGTCTCTTATTCAGGGGCGTCTCTTATTTATCAAATGTTCAAATTTTCATTCTTTCATTAGAAAAAGATTTTCTTAGTTTTTTGCTACTATTCTCTTAGGTAACCTTTGCATTCCTCACTTAGGCCTATGTCATGGGCAAATTTCGCCAGTAATTTTTGTTACATGTATACGCTTTATCATAATTCAGATATTTTGGAAATGAAAGGAGTTTTATGGTTTGTAGTAGCATATCTTGTAGACTCATCTAATACATTCATATACCAGTACATGTTGGCCACTACACATGTAGACTAGATCTGAATTTACCGAAACGAAAATACCGATAATCAAGTAGTATTTACAGCAAAAGTTACCGACCGGTACATGACTCGAAATGAAAAAGGAAGCTACCGTATAATGCCTCCTTAAATGGTAGATGAAGTAACCTTAAGTAGGCCTGCATGTACGTATGTACAACATGTATGTACTGCATGTACAACAACAAGAAGCCTTATATATTATACAATATTGGTCATGATACCCGGTATTTACTAGTAGACTGACTTATTTTACTAAGATAAGTAGGCCTAATAATCGCTCAGGCAGATGTAGCTACCACATTACAATAGCCTGCATGTAATATGTCTATAGCAGTCTATTTTTTTGTACATGCGTCTCTTATTCGAGGGCGTCTCTTATTCAAAGAAATACGGTAACTATATTTATCATTAAAATGCAAATTTATAGAAAAGAAAATGTCCTACATGCCGGAAAGTTCAAGTAACCTGTATCGCTAACAAAAGGAAATAATCACAAACGAAGAGGGATCAACAGAACCGCTGCAGGTCCGTGCTGCTCGCAGCATAACTCGATCTCCTCAGGACAATGCGTTACTCCTTCTCAAGGATGACGATATCCGTCCACATAGTGATGTTAAAGTGTCATCATCCATCACCGGTTTGGACCGACAGCCGATGTGATATTCTGAGGATGAAACTGGATGGTTCTTCATAGCCACCATAAATAGTTAATGCGAATGGAAGGCAGGTCAACTCCAGCTCCCGACACTTCTCTCGCCATCCTAAACCCTTTTGCGGTCCTCTGCTGTAGCTGCTGCATCATGAGCAGACGCACCCGCTCCAAGTATATTTTTGGAATTGAGCGGATGCACGACTGTTACGTATCGGGATATTTTTCTGTAGTAATGCTAGTTGATTCTCATGCTGTTACCTGTGATTTTTTAAGGATTTAGCTACACGCACGGCGAAAAATTAAAACCGTAACCCCCTTAAATACGCCTATGCTCTGAATTAAATTCGACGCGCAAGGTGGATGACACGCACCAATCGTGCGTATGGAATGCCTTAAAAACACTGTATTAGTTGATCATCATTTCTGCGCATTGTTTTTAAGTCAACTCAGCTGATCAAGCGGGATTGTTGTCTTAATATTGTTTCATTTCTTAAGTACATATGTAGGTCAATGAAAAACAGAAATCGCTATTTCGAAAGATATTAAAATGAAGGTTTAGCGTCAATATTCCCCTTGCTGGAGGCTTGAACGGTGATGACACAGTCAAACTTTCATCTGAAGCGTTGTGATCTTTTAGTTCGGATGCCCTTCCTGACGACTTCCAATGACACTTTTGGGGGTCTCACCAAACACTTAACCACTGTGCCACGGAAAACACCCACCACTTAATATCGAAAGATATCAAGTCAGTATAATGTGTATGGTCATGAAACTTCCTTACTCACCACTTTTCATCCCTCACTACACGATGAAATATTTCAGGGGTGAGTAAAACGAAAGTGGCTGACTTGAAGTAATCTTTATTGGTCTCGCCACTAAAATGTAAAAGGTTATTACAAATTTGACTAGCTTTCGGCGTCCAGTGCCTTCGATGGTCGACTGGTCAAATGGCGGTCTGCCGCAGACTCGGTGTGAAGATTTATAAAGAAGGGATTGATATTGAGAATTGCCTTGTTTGCTGAATCTGAGGTGATCAAAGTGAAAGGACTGGCTGAAGCTAGGTGATTCGTGTCTTCTATTGATTGTAGGCTTCAGTGAACGTAAACTCGCCTGACTCGCAGACTGGTCAACTATGTCTATGAAACATTTCTCATGTAAATTTTATTTTCCCGGTGAATTAAATACACGTTATTTATACCGCCTATCGTTATGAGTCTTCAAATCTTATACATCACACTGCAGTCCTATCATAAAATCTTAGGACGCGAACTTTTGCTGTTGTTTTTGAAAGTATGTATTGGAATGTGATGCTACTATCTAAAGTCATACTACGATTCCGTGTGCAGAACAGGGTATTGTGAAAATTCAATCAGGCAGTTCAAGGAATTTCGCAATTTCAGTGTTGATAGGTGATGAAATAAAATTCGAATAATGTTATCAGTGTAAAAGATGGATTTACGTCAAACTCTGAATTGACAAAAAGTTTCGTGTCATTCTCAGGTGCTTCTGAAATCTTCCTATGATTATATCGTGTCTGTCAATTACTTCGTGTAGATTGCAAATTCAATGGTGATGCAAAATATAATTGATTGCCCGAATTGGTTGCCCTACTTATAACACGCTCTTCTGTGACATTAATATGTAGGCACAGCGAATACTGACTCTGTTTGCCTATCATAGAATGAATTTTGTAGCTTTCAAACACAACGTTCGATGAATATGGAATCACGACCGTCCGTAGAAGAAATGTGATCGACTTGACAGTAAACAGTTTATTTGAAAAGGAGTTCAGCGGACGAAAGCAAATAGAGCTTAAGTGGAAATTTCTGAAACATAGCAAACACGATGATTATGGCTATTTCTTGCGACCCGATAGTTTGTCTTTTCAGAGGAATTACTCAGTCAACACTTCAGAATGAAACAATTTTCTTCATTCTTTGTATGCGGTCATAGAGCAGTTTGACTGTTCACCCGACGGACATGCATTTCATTTCGTTATTTTACAAAGAAATATCTGATATTCTGATCTTTTTTGCTTTAACATCAGCATCACTCCTCCCCGGGGGGGGGGTTGGACGATAATGGCAGCTTTGTGGCATTTACAGTCGAGATGCACTTCCTGCCGACTTCCAATGACACTCGGGGCTCGACCACAATACCAAATGACGAAAACTAAGCACTTCTGTGTTACGGAGACTACACCATGATTACTGTTTCCATTTTTGGCATCTTCCAAAGTTCCATGCAGAAACATTTCAATCTTATTAGCATTCTTGACGATGAGAATATGATACTTAATATTGAAACTGGCTTACTTTCCTTCACTTATACAATAACAAGAGCATTTTCGACAAATCCTCTGCTTTGGGGAAATTGTGCTCTCAAAAAATTGTCTCTCGATTTTTTAGTACGAACATTTTGAGACTACGTTTTATTTAAATGAAGAAATGAACCTTTATAGTCATTTCTCCCCCACCCTTGGGTTCGGGCGATGATAGAATGGCCAGAAATAGTCTAGAGGGAACGAACTCAATTTTTTCAGATATCATTATTCATTTTTATTTGAAACCTGCTTTCGATGATATTTCCATCTGATGCCGCTTAGAAATACATGCCTCCAACGCAATTTGTACCGTTATCGTGATCTCTAGAACTGGAAATTCATGAGCGCTCAAGCGTGTTACGGTAGGGTGAGGTAAGGTGAACACGAACACGATTTCAAATGAATCAGATGTAAACCGCATACACGTTTGGTGTAGCTATTATTTCGAACCGTATACTAATACTAGGTATGGGTCCGTTATGTTATGATGACACAAATTAACTTCACTATTTCCGCAGCAAAAGTTTGTCAGTAAATACCAGCTGCTGATATTATTGTTTCCGTTCACTGTTTTCTGGTTGGATGACATCGTTTGATAACGAAAATGCGTGTTTTCCAGCTTTCAAAAGTCATGCGGAAATTAAATTCAACTGTCTGTGTTCAACCGAAATTTACATCCCTATTGATCTGTCGTGTTGCTTCCCTATTCTTAGGCAAAGTTGATGAATAATTAAATGTTTTGAATTCTTCCAACGGGTTTCATTATGCCTCATTATCATAGTTAAAAGTTTTTCAAACTACCGCAGGCATCAATGTGATCATGATTCCGATGTCCAGCTTCGTCACAAATGGAGCGAACTTCGATGTTTGTGAATATAACCATTTTGTAGTTGAAGTGGCTACTTCCTGATACATGTTGTCAATCACGTCAAAAATTGAGTTATCTTTCTCGCAAGTGTGAGAAAGCACGCCATTTTCTCAGTGGTCACTCAACAGTGGAAATGTATGCTGGTGATAGTGAAGCAGCGATAAGAATTGTGGATTATCAGATATTCTGAAAATAAAAGGCTGAATCCTCATGTCAAGATTTACAGAAGCTTAGAAAATTGAAAGATAGTGCGAATTAACAGAATATTAAGGAAATTAAATAAAAACGAAATTAAAACTGCACTTCACTCATAGATCAAACGAATCATATGAACTTAACTTGTTCGATTATTAAAAACAATAAAATGCACAAGATAGTATATGAATGGAAGATAGGGCTGGATTCTAGCAAAGCCAGAATAAGAAGCAGACATTTTACGTACTATCTCTTCTTGAAAAGATGATATCGGTGATGTGATTTGAAAAAGTGTTATGATATTTATTCAATATCTGTGATTTTGTATTTCTTAGTAATGAATAATACAGAAGAATGAAAACACTAAGTTTTCGTATTCAATGCTGGAAAAGGAATGAAATGGTCTTCAAAAAAATAAGCAATACTGCTAGGTTTTTTCTGCCTTTAAAAGTTATACATGATTTTGTGAAATAACATGCACTCAACATGCTACTTCTTGCTTTAGTGCTGAATGTCAGAATTTCACAGACTTGGGTTGTCGCCGTGGAAATTTTCCAGTAATTTATTCGACATCAAACTCAATTGATCAATGATCATGTATAACGAAGATTACCTACATTTCTGTATTTAATAGTCATGCATGCCAAATTCATGATGAATGGTTATCGCTCTTTCCTATTTTCAGTGTGTGATGGATTTGTGATTCTTGATATGAAACCTAGTAAGTGACGGAAATGCTCACTTGGCTTAGCACACAATTAAATCATCGGTAGTTTGTTTAAAATTACGATACAGTCCACGGGTATCACGTGTTGATTGCTTCATATTTGCAGCGTTGAATGAACTATTATGACGTTGATTACAGAACGAGGATCGACTTTCGCTGCACTACGTCAGAAAGTTAGACTGAATTAATGTATCGCCTCGAACGCAGTGAAACTTGATCCCGTTTCACATCGTGTTGAAAATGATTGCATAACAGTAGGTCTCATGTCATAAATTCGGAGTCTTCAATTTCAAAGTAGATTGAAAGCTAGCATCGAAATATTGTTTAGAAGAACGACGACAAATTTTCTGATATTTCAATTATTCACTACAAGTTTTCTGCTGTATTGTGATGTTTGCCTTGTATATTCAATCCAGTTAAGGTTCTCTCTTCTGCTAATTGGAAGTTAAAAAATGCTATTCAAATAATAAACCGTCTGCGCACTGCAAAATGGTAAATTTTCGCAAAATTCTTTCAATTCTCGAAAATCTTCCTTTTATATTTCTAGGTATCTAATTGCCATGTGAATGACCTAGCTTTAAAGTCTCACAACTCTACTATCGCAAACAGTATGAAAGCATAAAGCAGAACTTGCAAAGCTAGGAACAAACATTACAGATCCTAGACAACAAGTAGATTACACATCATACATTTGTATCTATTTCCAACAAGTTTGGTTGTTTTCAGGACTCAGCTCGTGCTTTCAGCTCGCGCAAAGTCTGAACCATCCAACTAGCATGCTTTGACTCCAGAGGAGCCAACTTCATATTTTTGCTGTAATTATTTAGCCACTTAAGTATTGTAAGCATCGCTTTCGACATGTAATTTTCGTAGTGAGTTATATTTTAATTGTTCTAGCGGCCGAGCAAATTCGGCAAAATATAAAGTCGCGAAATTTGTTTTTTGTCGATTTGAAATTTAGCGACTTGAAAATGTCCCGTTTTGCAGAATGCTGTAATGCTTTAACGGCTGCATAAAGATGCCAATAATTGAGGATATACAGACAGCATGTTTTTGGGGTAAGAGTCCCACCCGTCAATTGATAATGACATTTCAGAGAATTTTAGACAATCGACGAAATCAAATAAATCTATCACGGAAATATGGTTTTATTGACATCTACCGATCAAGAATCAAGAGCCATGCATGTGTGTATGCAAACGTGTGATGATGTGAAATGATAATAAGTCAGTAAATAGGATGGCAATTTGCAGCCTAAGGTCAGTTTCTACCCACCTACTGCATTGATTGTCTACCCAACAGTGTTGGCACCTCATAGCGATGTTCTTAATGAATACCTTAGTAAGTATTCCAAATGAGTTGCCAAATGGCTTGCTCCTTTCAGTCCTTCAAAACTCTATATTCTGCACTCTATCCAAAAATGGTTGTTCATGAAAAATGGAATACTAATCCTGAACTGAAATTCGTTTAATAAAAGAAAAGTGTGTGTGTGTGCTGCTTCCATAACTCCAGAAGTCTTGTTGCTTTAACTCAAATGTCGTCATGAGGAATAAGTTCATCAATAACGATTTGAAGACGGTTGTAGCGACGTGAAACTCTCAGTCAGTCTAAGAAGTATGTTGCACCATTCATTGATTTTAGTTGTCAGTTTTCCTAGCCGAAGTGACTAATAGCTATGAAGTGAATTTGTATGATCAATCCGCCTTTTATCTTTAAAAACAGAATCATTTATTAAAATCTGATAGGCATGAAAGCTTTTGGTTTGACTTATTCACACCATTTTTTGTCGTTTACCACGTTGAACGGATTTACATGTAGAAGGTAGACATCACAATCCATAAAGTGAATGGAATTATTCACGAAGTGTCGCTTTGTTAAAAAATCCTCCACTTCTATCGGTAGATTTTTTGGTTTTATTTTGTTTTCTTCTGGACCACCCTGTATGTGTACATGCAATGAAGTTCGTTCGTTCCTTTTCTCATTTTTGATTCCGGAGGAAATCACACAGAAGTTAATGCGATGATTTTAATTTGTGGTCTCAATCGCTGTTGTGATCATATTTTCAAGGAAACAATGAATCATTGTCCGTCTCTTTGTGATTAATACTGAATTCTGACAACATTCTTACAGAACTTCTTTGCTTTTTCATTCATCTTTCTGTCGAAGCAATTATCCCTCATGTTTTGTGTGAGGGAAAATATTTCATTATCATCTTCTGTATTATGCACTTGCTCAGTCTCCCTTGACTTCAAATGAAATGTAGAAATGAATTGTCTATAATGGAAAGCGCTCTCTAACTTGGTTTCCAGTATGATTTTATAAAGAGGACCTCTTATCAGACGCTGTAAAGAAACCTACTCCTGATTCCGGACATCTTATGTTGCTGAACGATAGAGATGAAGCGGTGCATGCATGATGACGTCAATTCAGTGACCTTCATGTATAATCTGAAGTGGCGCCGGAAATTCCGTTCTCCCCTATTTCATTTCGAAAGCATTAGCTGCGAATTGTACATGTCCTTGATTAACTCTTTAATATCCTCAATCAATTTTTAGCGTTTCAATTGGATTCAAAATCAAAATTGAAATTATCTTCCTCTATCTTTCATATATTTCTTCTCATGATTGCAATTATTTGCTTTTTGAAATGATTAATTTGAGAATTAGACTTGGTGGGATGATTTCGGTATGTTGTATATGGGTTAAATGGTGTGCTAAACCTATGTATCTCTCTTAGTCATCGTACACTAAGGAATCATTTACTATGGATAAGTGTGGTCTCCGTGGCACAGTGGTTAAGTGCTTGGCCTAGCGATCTTTCGGTCCAGAGGTCGAGCCCCGAAGGTGTCATTGGAAGTCGGCAGGAAGGGCATCCAGACTAAAAGTACTACAACACTCCATAAGTCTGACTATGTCAGCACCGTCGAAGCCCCAAGTATGGGGAGTAGTAACGTAAAAGGTAAAAAAAGTGACTATAGAATATGCATTGTAAACTCAGCAGCAACTCAATCTGGCAACCAGATCATTGAACGTGAAGCTTGAAAACTGATAAGTTGATTTCCCCGTCGAGTTGTATTTGTATCAGCTCTTTGTGTTATTGATATGCATTAGACTACATTTATGCGAATAGGCGTACACAGTCGAACTCAACTCAAAACTGTATAAATTCCATAACGGCTTAATTTGTTTCTGAAATTCGGCGAGATCCTTTCATATTTTTATATCATCGCCTTTAATCGTACTTTCAATCCTCGGAAAGAAAACTGGCTCAGTTGAATGATTGTATCATGTAATGATTGTAGTGAGCAATTTTGCTCAAGTAGTATTATTGATAAGTTTTATGCAAGTAAAATATTTTCAGTCAAGTTGCTGAATTTTGGAATTGTAATGTAAATATTAAAAGGTCTTTTTACAGATTTTCGTAGGTAATACTGCATTATCAAGTAATGATGGAAAGAAGGAAGATATTTGTACAAATGACTATGGCACAAAAGTATCACGAAACTTCCTTTAAATTTTCAAGTATCATACCACAGACTTCAATGCCTAAATTATTTGAAAAATTATCTCTAAAGTCAAACATTTATTTCGTTGTTGGTTATCACTGCTCAAGTTATGGGTCTCGTTTCTTAAGTTATCGAAACTACAGATGAAGAATCTGCAGTTGAAGATTCATAAATACTCAAAATATCCGCGTCATACATACATTGTTACCATAAAAGCGATGAACCATATCGAGTAGTTTTTTTAATGTACTTATGTTTGTTAAAAAGTTCCATTTTCACATATACTTCACCAGTGCATTTTGATATGGATAAAATAAGTGTATCGAATTGTCGAAGTGAGGCTGATATGCATTCGATTATGCATGATATCTTAGTTCCGCAGTAGATCGTCTGAATTACTTACATCGTGCCTTGACAACTGATGTGTGGTGGTGAGGGTTTGATCCTGCCAATTGACAGAGTCGCGTAAGTGGCCCGTAGCTCAGTTGGTCGAGCACAGGTCTAGTTAACCTTGGTCGTAGGTTCGAATCCTACCAGCCGCACATCTTTGGCATGGCAATTTGATCTATTGTTTATTTAATTTCATTGTTGTTAATTACACATCCCATATTTTTTATTTGAGATCGCTTGAATTCTTCATACATGAACATGGAATAATATGCACATTCTTGAAAAAATATTCAAATTTAACAACTTCATCGCTGACTGAACTAAGATATAGATCTAACATTTTTAGAAGAACAGAGCTACTTTCGTTGAGGTGTCATGAAAGATTCCTCCGTGGATATGACAACATCATAAAATGCTTCACTTTCCGTACAAATTAGGATTATATGCATGAATGAGGATGACAATACTATGAAGGGACGATAATCTATAATCGGAAATTATCCGACAACTTGGTGGATATTTTCTCACGCGCGCTTGTGAGTGACTCAGGGAGACAGGTGCTTGTGTGTCTAAACGCATACGTGCTACTATTTGACTGCAATCACACTCAGTTGATTTATTCAGTAATTAGAACTCTAATACAGTCATTATAGGATTTCACGTCACCTCTGTTGCTGTACTTTGACAAGAATGGGAATTCCAGCTTGCAACAGCTTTCACTGAATTGAAAAGAATACTTACATCATCTGCAATTTGCATTCAAAAAAGATTATAGTTCACTTTAGTGACAAGTGCAATGTACGGTCTTTCACTAGATCAAGTATTATCAAACTCCCTTCCTATCTCCACTATGTTGAACTATGCGTTCTACATTTTCTAATGTAGAACGGAATTTCTATGAATCAAAATACATGTAATCCAATGGGCTACCGTGCTACATTTTGTTACCCTACAATGCACCCAAATTGCAAGTAAGTTTAGATGATATCTTGGGTATAGATAATAAGGCTACACCTCATGCAAATGCCAGTTAAATATCGGTTCACTTGAAATTCAAATGAAGGAAATGCACATAGAAGTAGATAATAGTACTTTCTATGGTATTGTTAATTTCTATGGAAATGCATGACATCAATATTGGATAGGCTATCTACTAGGACTTTGGATGCCATGGAAAGCCAACCACGTTTGTGTTCTTAGCAGATTGTCTATATCGTCACTGGTCCATAGAGTTCATTGACATTTCTTGATCGTTTGATAATAGTGATATAACTACTCCATCTGTACTACCATAGAAAGATGTAGCACTCGGCTTCGCCTCGTGCTACATTTTCTGTGGTAGTACAGATGTCGTAGTTATATCACTATAATGAAGTCGAATGATTCATCTGCTTTACGCTCAGTATGGAAAGTTTTAAAATTCCTTCATTATAGTGGACAACAAGAAAAATGCAGTGTTTTTTGAGGATTTAGTTACACAACATTAAAGCCGAAACCCCTCTAAATACGACAAAGTTCTGAATTAAGCTCGACACTCACCATTCGTGCGTGTGGAATGCCTACTGAGTTGGTACTTCTTACTTCCACAGTTTCAGGTTCGATCCTTAGATAAAGCGAGTGATTTTGGAAATTCGATCATTCCAGCTCTCTGAGGAGAATTCTCTTTCAAAGGTTGCACTTTTTGGAAAGCCAAATAAGTGCGTTTTGTCTATCGGAATTAATGCCAGTATTTCCATCAGATAGAAAATCACAAGAATCACGTTTAGTGGCCTTCTAAATTTCAGGAATCTGTGAACTCATCACTGACATCAATCAATGAACAATTGTGTTTTAATAAATCTATCAAAATGCGATGCATAGAGCAAAGTTTTCATTTTACGATTGCTAGCAGAGAAAGTTCCTGATTCAGGCACAAGATTTACAAATATATGTAAAGTATAGGTCTTCCAAAAAGACAAAAAGAAATGACACATGCATGAATTTGCTTGTTTAGACCTCATCTACATGTTATTTTTATTTCAGTTCATGCACGCTTTCAGAGTTTATTTGTGTATCGAAGTATATAACACTCATTTCATTATACCTTTATAGCGAAAGTGAACGAGGAAGAGCAAAAGCCTAATTAATCTGAAATAGGCCCTCAGAATTTCTTCAGTCTGTTTTACGGAGGACCTGTCTCACCTCAGTGTAAATTTCTGCAGTTCACAGATATTCAGAAGAACAAACCCAACGCGATTCAAATGAGAAATCGAAACTAATTGCTGCTATCATCGAAATGCACTGCTGAGAAACTCATAAAACAGAAACATTATTAGACAATTGAGATGAAATTATTCAATAATGTTGCTATTTTGGTGGTTGTGATCGAGTGTATCGTTTCCATCAATTCATAGTTTCCGCAGCTAATGATCTATCATATCTCACAAACCCAGGCCAATGCACAATCCTATAATACATAATCAATTTTCATGCAAGTGAGAGTTGGTTGTTGTCTTACATAATCAACTTTCTCACTTTCCGGCTACTCTACACGTCATGAGTGACACGTTCTGTCACCATGCCGAAGTATATCGCCAGTCGAAAACTGATGTAGTCTTCTGAGTTTATCATCGCTAGACAGCGACAATTCACTTTAATCACCTAAAATGAATGTCTTACTTAAACTTCGGATATTTTGTAAAGACACCTACATTACCTTACATACAAAAACTTGCTATTTGATTAACTCATCTAGTCACATTGGAAAACATTGAGAAAATCGAATTACTTTTATAATCGGAATAGTGAAGACTTGGATGAATGATTCTGGGCAGTGCCACATGTTTCTGGTCATAGTTTCTAATTCTTTTATATATATTCATGGAGTTTTTATAGAGTTGATATTGCATTTGAAATACGAGTAATTTGGATCTGTTTAACACATGCACAATTGACAATTGAATTGTCAATACACAATTTGAAACATATGTAGGCCTACTATGTTGCTTATATTTGATCTGTGCAGCTGTTATAGCTTGAAATATAATCGTTCCGAATCGCGATTAACTCTAGGACTTGCTTGTCATTTTCTTTTCTTTAATTCTTTTTTTTGATTTATACGTAGTTTATTGTCGCGGTACATGCTTACAAGTTAATTACCGAAAAAAGCACAATACATGAACATAAACAAAAAAATACCATTGCTCTCAATGAATCTAGATATTTTAATGGATTTTTGATTCACCTAAATAAACAACCAAAATTTTTAAAGTTGTTCACCTAAAAAACCTAAAATGACAAAAATATTCACCTAAGATGTTAGTGTCCAATCATCGTATCTGATTGTCAAGTCAAGAATGCGGAATGGGAGGCAAATGCTTCTCTTGAATAGATTTGATTGGGCAAAGGTATCTTTGTGACACTTGATTCTTAATTCATTAGAAATCACACTACCTTCTATTACAGGAGTTGTTTCTCTCAACATTTGCAATTTTTCTGCTATCAATTATTTAGTGATGATTTTCAATTTATTCATGGCACAGTGGTTGAGTACTTGGTCCAGATGTCTAGGCTCGAAAGTGTCTTGGAAAGTTTGCAGGACGGCCATCCGTACTGACAGTACAACAGCGATCCCGAAAAGGCAGACTATGCCATTGCCGTCTTGGCCCCTATGGCAGCGGTGGTCAACCAAGTGGGGATAGTGGGCCGCAAGGAGTGGCCCGCGAAAAGGCTCGCGGGCCACCAATATTAAGAGGCAGCAGTATAGGCCTAATATTATTTTATTTCGCATTTTTAAGTGCACACATGGGCTGCTGTACCGTACATACATATAAAGTGGTCGCATCACATAACAAAATGTTGCATGTAAATGTATACACCAGTATTGTACGGAGCTAATTTGTTTAATAATAAGGAATGATAATTTACTTTCTACAATTCATGTGAGTATTGAAGAACGTATAGGCCTATGACAAATCATGGAAGCTTTTTTGTGTAATTAAATGGTAATTTGACTTTTTTTGGTGATATGACTGATATTACCATATTTCATCGAGAAAACAACGGTCTGTAAGTGCAGTTCAACTATCCGCCTGAAAACCGCACAAGATACAATTGATTTTACTATAATTATTGATCATGTTACATGTACATACCTGCCCAAACATATACAGCTTTCAAAAACCGTGCATGATCTCCATAAATGGTAGTCGTGTGCTAATGCCAATCGAGTATACGAAATATATATTAGTGTAATAGTATACAAATGAAATTCAGAAAGAATATTTGTAAACAATGTTGGTCTGTCAAAATCCTGCGGTTGGATTCCTCCATTCATAGTCAAGGTCTTATTAATAAAGCCTCTTTGTAGGTTCATGGAGGCGTGTTTCATTACGTAGAGAAACATGCTCAGCATGGCATCGAATACCATGTGACTTAGCATAAACTCGCGGGGGGATGACTATTTTGCACTTGTACGAGAAGATATTCATTACGAAAGGAGCATGGTTGGATAATTCGAATGTGAATTTTTGTCTTTTGTGCCATCATATTGCTCATTTAGTTGTTAATTAATGGTTTCGCAATTTCTAAAGAGGATCGCTCACCCTTGGATGCACCGCCCAAAGGTCAAAGTCGGAGTGAGTCATCTATTCAACTAATGTCCGCGGGCCACTTTAGATATGAGAAGCGACGGCGGGACACGCGTTGCCCACCACTGCCCTATGTGGGGGAGTAGTGACGTTGAAGCTTCATTTATTCTCTAATACTTTTCCTCTGTAAAAAATCATTTATGTGCAGGTTTATTAAAATCAATCTATTTCAAAATTCTTGTTAGTTTTTGTCATCCAGTGTCTCAAGTGCGAGGCAATCATTGGTAATACAGACACGTCGAAGTTTGCATGCAATATCAAATTTATCCTTTCAAGTAAATGGTTTCCTTCAGGAAGAGTGTGTTCCAACAACACTTGTGTTGTGCAGCATTATTGCCCACCCCATCAAATTTGTGAATAAAGTGCGAATATCTTCATTACACATTAATACAAATTGACACTGAACAAAAATTTCAGTCTCGCAAGAATGGTCAGAAAAATGTAGGAAGAAACAAGGCTAAAAAAATGTGTAGCCACCTCTAGAGGAAGTGCAGGAGTGGGCCATTTTGCTGCACAGCACTGTGTCTCTGACATGACTTCCTCAGGTTGTTATTAAAAAACAGGCAGCTGAATGTAGGCCCCGCACAGAAGGCTACCTGCTGAGCTGTGCAGATTCAAGTAATAATTCATCAGTGACTCTTCTGTTCCTATTTCATATTGCAATCTCGTTGCCTAATACTAAATAGCGTTATGATTGTACATCGCCGTGGTTTACGTGGCACAGTGGTTAAGTGGTTGGCGTAGCGATCTTCTGGTTCAGATGTCGAGCCCCGAAAGTGTCATTGGAAGTCGTCAGGAAGGGCACAACGCTAAAAGTTCACAACGCTCCTGAATAACAGTCTGACTGTGTCAGCACCTGTTATGCCCGCAGTAAGGGAAGTAGTGACGTCTAACCATCATCATCGCAGTGATTTTTGGATCATCTTCTTGTCCTTTTCCTCTTTCAATAAAAAGTGGTTCACAGCCACAGTTAAAATGAATCCTCACATTTAAGTCAAAGCAATGAAATATATTTATGAATTCGTAGTAGGTCAGTTGAAATACATTAGTTCAATATTAGTTCTTATACAACTATAGTTAGTCATTAGTTCTTATACAACTTCATCAGTTGAAATAAGCAATTCCATCCTCTATTGACAGGTGATGATATGAAAAATTTGAATTAGAAATTGAAATACGCAATTTTTTCTTGTATAGAAAGCGCTGAAATCATCTTTCTAGAACTTATTGAATTCTCTCATGTGTTGAAAATGTCTTGGTAATGATTTGTAGCACTGAACTGTTGAAAGATCTATGATTAACGAGATTTTCTTCTCACGAACGTCACATCTGACGAGAGATGGTGACGACGCATCCGCGTGAGTCACTCTCATGTCGTGTGGGAATGTGTGATGAACAGGAATCACGTCATCGGCGCCTCACATCTATTCTATATCTATTTACAGGCTTATCGCAGTCCCGACGTGGCCACTGTTTCCTACACCCTGTCACGGGACAAGGCTGTGGTCGTAAGATATGAATTGGATGAAACGACTGACATGTTTCAGGTGAGACAATGTTTTTCATTTCTTAGTCAATTCGCAACCAATGCTGTGATCGCGGTAAATTAACGTCAACTCCTCGGCTATCATATAAGTGAAATCCGCCCATTAATGTTCATCAGAATTGTTTCAATAATATTTTCTGGTTCTATATAGTTCATGACATCTGAATTTCCGATATATGCGTACTGGGAATCGACCGTGCCTGGAAACTCTGTTGTGCCCGGGTAGTCAATTCGATGAAGAACCGGACCGGATTTTTAGTCATTTTGTTGGATAGAAGTTTCGCCTATTTTATCCCACAAATCGATAACATCTCGATTTCAAAAAGAGAAAACAAATTCTAAGTAGCCAGGCAATTTTATTGGGATCTGAATTTGACGGCATGCGGATTAATGTTACAAGTGTTTATGCTGACATATGCATGTACTTTATTTGTGAATGTATCAATGAAGTCAGAGATTGTTATTACAGAGAAATTATTTAAGGGATTCTAAGTCACAGAATACCATTTATAGAGAAACTTGCAGTCAGAATTTCAGTGTATAGAGTAAGCAAGCCAAAACCGCTACATACATACAGGTGCTAAAGAGGAGCTATCATTTGTTCTGCGAGCCAAGAAGGCCTAAGCTATCATTTTCACCGCTGTTTTGGATGCTACCTGATAAAAAGTAGTAAATACCGTATTTCCTTCAATAAGCCCTGCCCTGTGATGAACGTCGCAACTGTGATGTCAAGAAAATTAGAAAAGGATGACTAAGGTTTGTGGTACATGTTATATCTTCCATTGAATCAAAGAAGCAAGGATCTCTCAAGTGTCACTGGAATGCTTGATGCACTGTTTGTATAGTCTATACTGCGATAAAAGAAGTCATAATAAAACCGTTACATTCATCTTCACACCAATCAACTCATCTAACTGTTTATCGTCATCGACATCAAGTTCTGAACTGACTGCAGGATTGGGGTCTCCGTGGCATAGTGGTTAAGTGCTTGACCTAGCGATCTGTTGATCCAGAGGTCGAGCCCCGATAGTGTCATTGGAAGTCGTCAGGAAGGGCATCCGGACTAAAAGTACTTCAACGCTCCAGAACAGTCAGACTATGTCAGCACCGTCCATGCCCCAGTATGAAGGAGTAGTGACGTTAAACATCAGGTTCTGAATAATAATCAGTTTCGGTAACTTGTAGAGCTCATGTCATAAATCATCCCGCTTTCAGTTCTCCTCGTCTTCAAGTGACCATGAGAAATAAGCAACAAATACATGTAGTACACCGGTGATTCCAAGAAAATAGTTCAATGCAGTTTTCATTCATTATCGAAGCCTTGTCGGTAATTAATTAATCGGTGATGTAGTAAGAAGAATGCTGGATGAGTTCAGCTCTTATTGACTCTTTCGTAAAGGTCAAATACCTGTAAAATTGTTATTCAATTTGAAAAAATCTCAAATGGAAAATCGTACATTTTAATATGCGCGCCTCTAAAAGTAGCCGATTGCAGACAGTCGCCGGGCTTTTCATTAGAGGAAATATGAAGTAGATATAATCCAGTTAGCCATCTGTTTCAGAATTTTGATTGATTTCAGCAGTTCACGCTACAACCTACAATAATTCTAGCTTTCTGTCCAATTTGATCTTTGAACCAGCAGTAAACACCTCAAAATGAGCGTCATTGTCAGCTGAGGGGAGTCATTTTTTTACATCATGATTGGGAAGTGATATTTGACCATGGCGGCTGCGCTGCATCTTAAAATATCTGCAATCATAGCTATCACTCAAGAAATGTAATGTCATAAAGGAATTGTGCTATGCTGATGACATCCAAACATGCCTCTTTTTAAGCATGTCCGACATAAATAATTGTAGTTTAAGGTTTGTAAAAAGCTCCTGGTTGATATGCGCATTCATTTTACTTTCTTCGTGCCTGCGAAGTCCATGAAGATAAAATTGATCCCACTATTGGTTATTACTCATCAATTTGGATACCTTGCTACTTCGGATTAGCTTTGTTCTGCCGGCAGACAATGAATAATCATCTGTTCACCAGCAGGAATTCTGTTCAACGACAGTGTTGTCGCCTCTCAGCCATCAAGTACTTTGTTCTGTTGCTAGAGCTGTGAACGTAGTTTTCAATATGAATTAGCCTCGCCTTGTACTTTAAATATTTTCTGGGTCCATATAGACAGGCGCCTGAAACCCGTCCTGCAATGTTTTGAGCAGATCATGGCGTGATTGACTAGCTCAGTTGATACAGCAACAGCAAGAATGCACTATAAGTGCACGGTTCAGAGTTCAAGGCTGGAATGTGACTAAAGAACTGCTGGGTTTCTGACACGCATAGTGAGTGGTATCTTGCCACCCGTTAAAACATCGTCTAATCCTCATCAGTATAGAAGATAAATCCAGATGAAGTGTGTGATTCAACTTCGAGCAAATGACTCAAACTGCTTCTATTCCTATCTTGCTTTCTCGAAACTTCTCTTCCGATCGCACGTCTTCTCATTTAACAGGAAAAAGTGTTATTCTTGCATTCATTCAGTTAAACCGTCACATTTGATGTAACGATGCAATACTTCGGTATTTTCGAGGGCGTTTTTTTTTTGTTTTCTGCACTGTGCGATGGAAACAATCCTGGAATCGAACAGTGATAATATTAGATTTCCCGTATTACAATACCGGACGAAACACGTTTGCTTGCAGTATGAAACGGTTTTCTATTGAAAAAAGAAAGACATGAAATTATAATACATGAAAATGACACTCGTAAAGTGAAAATGTTAATTACCTCACGGTGTTGTCCTAACTGCATAACAGTTGAGCAGAGAATGATATCAAAACTGTCCATGGTCAAATTCACATACGGTAAGCGATCATGTCTCACTGTCTCTTTGTCCGCTCGCTAACAAGACGATAACAGCAATCAATCATCAATAAAGGACATCAATCACTCGCGCACACACACAGACGCTCAACAATACAACAATAAATCTAACAAAGTAACAGATAATATTTATTATCATCGATAAGGTCGCTGATGTCAGTGGGTGGCCTTCTAATATTCTCCAGCCTTTGCTCTCTCTCATAATGGATTCTCCTCAATGTTTGCCCTCACTCCAAAAAGTAACGACAGCTGATCAATTGAAGGAGTTGAGTGTTGACTGAGGGAGGTAAAGAAATGATTGACGTCGTGTCTGTGGTGTGCCAGCCAGGGTAACAGTGATGACGCAATGACTAAGCAAGTGATGCATATCCAATAGAACGGGACAATAGGCTGGATAGAACTGTAAAGCAAGATGATTGAGTTATTAGCAGATGGCGATGACTTGTAAAGTGCAGATAAGAAATGTCATTGCGAGATTGAGTGGAAGAGAACATTTTACTTAACATCATTGGCAATTCAGTTCATTCACGAGTACTTTGAATTACGTGAGCATACCAACAAGACGGTTACGCGCCACCAGCTTTAAAGGGCAGTAATATGTCTAAAATTACTATATTCTGTACTTTTAAGCATGCATAAGGACTGCTGTATTGTACATGGTAGTTATTGTATGTCGTTATATGACATATGATGTATGATATGGCAGAGGGCGGGAGGACCACAATTCAATACGAATGCAAAACAGCCTCAATTCTCTCCCAATATGTTTAATGCCAAATGAATTGAAATTAAAATAAAATAAAATATATCGCCATATGTTTCGGGTTCATTCAGACCCTTTGTCAATAGCAGAACACTTGATGATAAACTACTTCTCTGCTTATAGCAGAACAGCTCCTGTTGTTTCGTGACGCCTGTTCATGCTTTGCTTGTGCAAGTTGATAAGTCGCCATTCTACCAAAAAGCACTAGCATTAAAATCAAAAACAGCGTAAGTGCTTTTTCAGATTACACCAAAATTTTTGACGTCAGTAGCATAGAAGATTTTGGCGTTGAATATTTGAGATGTCTGAATGATTCGGTTGAAACAAGTTTGGTAGAATCGTGAAGCAACAGGAGCTGTTCTGCTGCAAGTGTAGAAGCAGTTTATTATCAAGTGTATATAACCATGAAAAACCACCCGTTGGAAGCAATTAACCAAGTTAGTATCCTTGCATGCTATATTGTCAATGTTTAAGGAATCTAGGTATGAGAAACACCCGGTGTTGCGAAATGGAACCCAGATAAATAAAAATCAAGCCCAGGCACCAGTCCTGTCTGACCTATAACTCATGGAGGACCTGATATGGATGCAGGCATGCAGGCCTATGTGCGGGCAGGGGACTCCCCGTTAAGCCGACAAGGAGGCTAGCTCACGCTCATATGGGAAGGTCCCATTAAGCTCGTTAACCCCGATTCGCTTGCCCCTGTATCATACTGACTTTCAACGAAAACAGCCATGTCAGGAATCCTTCACATTATCAGGAACGAGTTAATTAGCACTGACTCTGACGTCCCAGGGACACAGTCAGGTACAACCTTCTCTCTCCGACTGTGAAGCGTGTAGGTCGAGCTCGTAGGAGACAGGGACCGAACAGGAGTCACCCTGAATGGTGTTACACGGGAACAAGGGTTCTGTATTTCTTCGCTTTTCGCGTTGATGGTCATTTGTGTGTAAATCTTAGTTATTAACTCAACAGAATGTCGACCAACCTGAAAAAATCAAGAGAATTTCATCAGTTGTCCGTTGAACAATCGCATAAAAATTCACGACTTTGAAGACATCAAGACGTTAATCCGTATAGAGAATCAGCCAACTCGTCACCTATTTTCTTAATTAAAGAGAAAGTGCATGAATTGTCAAGCAATGGAATGGTGAAAATGGATTGCATTCCATTATCCCTCTTAGTTTGATTTACAGCGATTAACTCAGTAGTAGCTATTGGTAAAGTTGAAGAGCACAAAGGCGGTCCCACATCTCATTGCGTAAGCTGATACTCAGTGAGTCATTTGAATAAACGCGAGTAAGTAAGTGTCAGCCAAATTACTCAATGATGAAAGACATTCATTCACATGTCCCTGCATTTGGAAGATTTTGTTAACGTAAAGTACTGTTGATAAATATGAAGCTTGCTGACGAAATTCTATCTTAGGGGTGACCATGGTATTTAGAATTCCATGGAATGACGGAATGTAATTGACAGCTTGTTTGTGTTGGGATGACGAATGATTATCTGTAAAATCCAAATCATTTCCGCCTCTTGAACCACTGCATCAGATCATTTGTAATTCACTGCTCATTATGGCCTGATGCCACTTTTTTCAATTGAAAATAATGAAAAAAATAAAAATTTTACGACATCAGTGATTCAATTCAGGTTTTCTGTCTAAAGTCTTAATCAGGTTGGATTAATAATTTGCTGAATTCCCTTGAGAAAATGCTACGTATAGTTGAAGTCTCGTTTCCTCGCTTTACACCATATCCACAGCTCGTAAATTTCCGTCTATTCCTTCTTTTTTTGCACCTCGTCCGTCCTTTTCCGTCCTACCAAGCATCTGTATCCCAATGCATTTAACACAAATCTTGCTTTTCTATATTGACAACAAAATTCCATGAATTAAACAATCAAATTTGCTTATAATGGTTAATATTCGGTCATGAAGTCTCACATTAAGCCTTACCATGTTCACCATCGTCTGTCTGTGTTGCAAAACTTGTGGAACAGTCATTCATGCTAATTTGCAAGAACACACGTGTGTGAGTATTTGCATGGAATTTTTCATCATTTGCGAGCCCTGTTTTTCCTACGGTCGCATAAAGTATAGAGACAGTCATGTCCAGGCGGGTGTTTTAGGGTGGTTACTGATTTTCTTTCACTGGTGTGAATTAAGAAATGGTGATAAGTTAACTTTGTAATTCTCATAATTGCCAAATTTGGTATTATTTAAGTTCACTATCTTCGTCAGATTATGATGTTCTGTCCTTGATGAGGAATAGATAAATATCAAAATTCTCTTAGTATGTGACAAAGACAGCTGTCATTAATAAATAATGACTCTACCACAGAAATGGTTTCATCCCTTATTCAAATGTACAGGATTTAGTGGTGATCACTTGAGGAATAAGACATTACTTCAAGTTTCCATACAATGCAAACAATAATCGAGGAAACGCTGTTGAAAGTTGACAGCATTAAAATTAGACATTTATGAGCGGTCAGAGGTTAACGTTTTCAAAAGACTGTCTTCAGTATTTACTGAACACTAAAACTGATATATATTTGCCGAACATGGCTTTAAAACGTGTTCAGGATTTTTTATAAATAAACCTGGCCTTATAAAAATAAGTCAACAATATTTGCGCAAAAAAATGTAGTGACTTAAGTATTTGTCTTGAATAAGCAAAAATTATGAAATGTAAAATTTGAGAGAACTAAGAATACTTGCTATTCTTGATCATCTCTCAATTGTTGCTTGTATCAAGTGGAAATGCACGACTTTCCAATGAACTATACATTTGTTACTTTCATCTACTTCAAACAGGAATAAAAAAGAAAGAGATATCGAAGTGAGTCAAACAATAGAGATCAAAAGATGAGAAATGCAGTTAGACTGCAAAATATAAACAAGTGAACTATCCAAGATGGCCCTTAAAGTAGGCGATTCTTCATTATTCAGATGATGTCAGAATTCGTCTGTCCTCAAGTGCTCAATGCATGCAGCTCTTCTCTACGAATTTCTAGCGCTCACGCTTCCTCGGGTAGAAAATCACTGAAACCAATGTGTATATTTTTAACTTGAGTCCAATAAAGTATTGAAAGAGGTTTTTTTGACATCATCTGAATAATGAAGTGAACCGTCAAAGAATTTGCCCTGTCAGTTGATACCATGAGATAAGTTCAGCATAACACAATGCTCCATTTGGCCGTTAATTAAAGTTATGGATTCTTACGGTTTTGTTTAGGTTCATGCCCTGCTAATCCATCTTTCTACATCACTCGGAACGAACTGGACTGTGGTTTCTATAATCAGTGTCCGAACGAAGTCATTTTGAATAAACTGTAAAACTGACTGTCGGAAAATATCTTGAATTCAAATTGCTACAGTGTCCCGTGTTCAGGTCGACGAGTGAAAAGCTGATACGATGTCACCGTGGTGGTTGCGTAATCCACTGAGCCGCACACGAAGCAGTCAGATAATCGCTTTGTAGGATTATCTGCGTTTCTTGTAGAGATCCGTGTTGGGCTGATTTGACACTCTTGAGTGATGACACAGCACTGAACATCATACCTAGCCCTCACGCATATCAAGCCTGAGCAAATACACTTTCTTCTTCGGAAAATGACGTACAAGGCCGTTGTCGACCGTTCTACTTTTCCGGGTCGACGTTGAAAGAGCCAGGTGATGCACGGAGCTTGAAAACTTGAATTCATCCATCTATGCATTCATCCGCATAATGTAAATATGTCAATTCGTTTTTCCGAATAAGCCGAATGAGTCTATATCTGCTCTGAGATTGATTCTGATCGAAGCATAGAACACTTTCGATACGGATGCTACTCAATCACATCGATTATTGAATTCACTTATGATGCACTGCGCATCCCTGGCAAGGAAGGGTGGAACCCCGTCGCGTCTTCATGGCCGGACCAAGACCGGACAGTTCAGGTGACTGTCATCCTTATAGGCTAGGATGGCTGTTGCTTCGAATATACGTATATTATTCGAATACAATCTTCTCTTACCATGCTATCATTGGTTATTATAACAACTTATGCGCATGGTACCCAGAGTTCCGTTATTTTCCGCTTTTTCGAAAATTGTCCTTTATTTCTCGTTTTTTTACCCATTTTTCCGTTATTTCCTTTTTTTCTTCACATTGTCATATGTATATTGCAAAATGCTACTGAATCTTGTTACCATATTCCTGGAACTTTCATAGTAACATTCAAATAAGTAGATTAAAGTGAAATGCGCTTAAGTACGATGATAATCTTAATCTCTCCCTTCAAGTGTGAATATAATATGATTTTGAGGAGGTTCTACAAAGGGAATATTAACGTATGCGTTTATACGTATGGGATGTTTCTGATGAAATCGAAAAATCTTTTCTATTTTTGCTGCTCCTGCATCATATCATCACAATCTGGGCTGTTTGTAGAAACATGGAGATCAATTCAGCAAAAGAAGGACAAGCTTTGAATGCACAAATTTCTTCTGAATTCTTCAAATCCGTTTAAGGGTGCAAACTCAATGTAATCCTACTTTTTAGCTTTTTATCATTTCTGTACACATCGTTAAAATATTGAGCTCGTACTTTCATGGACCAAATATTTGTGATACTTCTGTTTTTTATGTTCATATAATCTATCATTTAGTACAAAAGTGCATTTTACAGATGCATCCACATTTAGTGAACAATAGGTCTATGGCAGTATTACTGTATCAAGTACTTCGCTACATCTTAACCCTCATCGGCACACCTGTCTACCTGTGTAGACGACATGTTTTTTGAAACACTAACGTCTTCAAAAATGGTGATATCTTGATGAAATTTATTTTCCATGCTTTTTTTAAAGTATTATATTATCCTTAGAATTTCAGATCTAAAATCAATTTCGGTCATGTCAAACACGCATTATAATCATATTCGGTACACCTGTATACCTTTGCATAAGTCAGTAATGTACAAAAATGGATTTTCGGAAGACAATAATTAAGTTCTTGGTTCTGTTTGAGTGTCAGGCGTACTTAGTTGTCTGAGAGAACATTTTACGGAAGTTCTTTTATGGGTCACAACGGTCAAAGTTCGTTTGGTCAAGTGAAGGATTGCCACAATAAAAACTATTGCACATGCAGATGCATCATGTTGCATTTGTGTTTTGTAAGTGACAGTCTGAAAGATATTCTACAGGGTATGTGGCGCTGGTCAGTCGAAGAAGTCAAAGTCCACTCCGCATTGGTTGAATCATTGCATAAGAAGAATTGGTTCATACATGATAGAAATATTTACTTCCAACTTCGGTAGGATATCATCGATCGTTATTCTACGAAATTCAGCGACGTTCAATAGATTGGCGATCAACCTAAACCTTAGTTCGGTGCCTGTCTGCGTAATATTATCATACCAACACGTTTGAGGTCATCTCCACTTGTTCCCATGTCTTCTTTTGTCTTCCTGCTCCTGTCTTGCCATCTACTTCCATCCACATAACTTTTCTGATCCACTCTGTCTCATCCCTTCTTACCACGTGGCCAAACCGACGAAGTCTTTGCCTTCTCGTGACGTCTGTGATGTTCTCAAAACCCATTGCTTTTCTGATGCTGTCATTCGATTTCCTGTCCGATCTCCTCACGCTCAAGTCTTCTCATCGGATGAAAGCAACGGCCATGACTCGCAACTTATAAAGCATAGTTTGCCGCACACAGGCTCCATATACGCGCCCTTGGTTCTCAAAGATGGTTCTTCAGTAGATTCCAACTTCTGATATATATACATATCTATATCTTTATTCACTATACTGCTTTGTTATCACAGTCAGTTTCTCCACTTCCTCAGATTGACGGAGGCCAATAATACGGAGGGGTGATGCATAGGCAAATAGTATCATTTTTATGAAAGTCTGCGCGAACTGTTGAAGAGTACTTTCTTCCTTCATGTTGGCAGTTGATTTGTAGCGTTTCACTTGTGTTCTAATTTCATGTGCTAACTGCAAATCAAAACCCTTTCGTTAGATACTTTATGTACAATTTGTTTGATACACGAAATACAATGTGATTTGATGAAGTGAATCAATGGAATTAGACAAGAAATATTAACAAGATCTTCAACCATGGATGGCTTCATATATTCAAATAATGAGCGTAAAGCGTCAACTGGTGGAAAATACATGAATGACGCTGTGCAGCAAACTTAACGTATTCCTTTATTTTTCCGTTTTTTCCGTTATCTTCAGTAATTGCACTGGGAACCCTGTATGCGTTGAGTCATTGAAATTTTCGACTTCCGTGTATGTGAAAAATGCTGAAACTGCTAAAATCAGCAATATGCTGACCATGCGACATGGCCGACTCGTTCACATGTACACTACACATCATAGTCTCATCTATCAAGATTCTTAACGAGGCCGGTTCTATCATCCTGAAAGCTGTCATGAGGGTAGGCCGTGCCACAGAGAACGGGGGCCGGCTTTAGGGTCTGCTCTCCAAACAGATTGACCACTCCAACCATGAGTTCCCATCTCAGACTGAAGTTCGCGGTTTCCTAGTCTAACAAGTATGTGCAATAAACTTTCAATAGCAGATTTTGCTCTCTGATTGAAAGGTCACCTGGTTTTGGTCGGAGTCAAATTCGAATTATTTGTGAAGTTTTGTTCGACATTTCTTGATCAAAATTGATTTTGTTTGATCATGAATGCTCTGCTTGCCGACTTCTCTTGTACATGTTTCACTCGCATAACTTTGCTGTACTTAATTAGTAGCAGACACATATTTCTATTCTGGCAGTTGCCATGGAGATGCCGGTTATCAACAGGAGACGCGCATAATTTCCGTGTTCACATCACTCAAGTCATTAACACTATGATGTACGATCCCAGTCACACTAATGACGTCACGTACTTATCTTAGATGCTAAAACTCATCATCGATGATCAACTTTTAAATATGAATACAGCCAAATTAATTTGAAACTGCGCAAGTCCAAGTGTGTGCATATCTCTATATTCTCGATCTGCATGTATTGGGAATTGGTCTTAAACATTTTCTTTGAATAAGAGAACTGCTGATGAGTTGAATCTCAGACGTAGTTCTGTGTCAGATTTAACTAGCGCGGCTTTTAATTGGACGTGCATTGATTTGATTTTTTGCCAGATTCGGACTGAGTTCGATCCAAGCTTTGACTCCGCTCAAATGTGAAATGACTCTGAAGCTCTGGTTGCGCAAAATAAAAGCATAAAGTATATAGTATGTAGAGTGTCGATTCAAAAGAAATGTCAGCATACAGTGAACATTATTATATCAAAAGATTCAGTTTTTGCGGAGATTACGTTCCTGTGCTCTAAAAAATATTTGATCACTTTTTAAGAAGATAATTTTTACAAATTATTATAAATATTAAAGTTAAAAGTCAAAAATGTTTATTTCCAAGAACATTGGAAAACAGGAGCATGTGTGCTCACATAATATCCACAAAAAACATAGTTTAATGGCAGAAAACAGCGTGCGGTCGGTGTTGTTGAAACATATTCTGAGCAGGAAGGAGAGGAGAATTGACGAAAATAAATTTCCAGATTTCATATTTATTGATTAGTGATTTCCTTAGTTATCGTTCGCAAGTCGTTTGCTTTTTTGAGAAACCTCGCGATGGATTTTATCAGTTTCGGAGTTAAAATATTCATCAATTTATTGAATTATTTATTGATTAGCGATTTGGTGCTTCTAAGTAGTATGAAGCTTATTAGATAGCAAAGGGAATGAGCATTGACTAACAGGCTTCTTAAGTAAGCTGAAATTAAGTTGATTATCAAGGAGACTTCATGAACCGTATTATAATGGAAGTCTTCATGGAAAAGTTGCGATCATAATGTGCTGGCGTGGCTGAAATTTGAACTTTTTAATTCAATTTTCATCGGCATGATTTCATGATTCACTGAATTTATGTTTCATTTCTTGAATCTGAATAGTAAGGTGGACCCATTTACATCTTCTAAAGTTAATTATGATCATTGTCTTTGACCATGACATTTTGCTCTTTTAGTGGCAAGTAGTTTGTGATATGATCACTCTTGATGATAAAATAGTCTCATTTCTAGGGCTGAGCATTAAGGCAGCGCTAACCCATCGAATTGCGAATTTAACAGACAACGTTGTGTCCGTGGCACAGTGGTTGCGTACTTGGACTAGCGATCTCATGGTCCAGAGGTCGAACCCGGAAAGTGTCATTGGAAGTCGGCAGGAAGGGCATCCGGACTACAAAGCACCACAACGCTCCAAACAAAGTCTGACTTCAGTCAGCACCGTCCAAGGCCCCAGTAGGGGTAAAAAGTGACGTAAAATCCGTAAAAAATTGTTGTCAAGAGGCGGAGGATTTATGAAATACTGTACTTTTAAGAACTGATTAATCCAATGGTTGCAGCAGCATTGCGTTTGCTCACTTGCAGATTGGAGAACGCCATCAGTCCTCATTAGGACTACTTCAATTGATAATTTAATTTAGTTAGCGTTATATTCTATTATAAATAGCTGCTGGGATGATTTTCATCATCGTATGAGAATTCCTCTGTATTGCTATCTTGATCAGTCAATTCCGTGATAATTTCTTCAAAACTGCAAAAATTTGCTTATCCCGTAAAGGTACTGGGTCTCAACTCGAGTTCATTTGATGAAATTTTAGGTAAAGTTGCTACTCTATTATACTTTGTCTATGAATCAAAGTATGGATCCCTCTGTGACAGTGTCCGTCTCAAATCAGACATTTTCTGATGGATGATGCTGGTGCTCCTTGATCAAGAGATAATCATTATTACATTCATCTCTCCTCATATCTGCAGACTTCACTCCTTACTTGTCTTCCTTTCTGGATATAATGATGAATGGAGACGGTTCACTGGCCGTGAGAGATAAAAGGTGAAGTGATAACATGACTCACGGAAGAGCGATTGGCTTCACTGCATTGTGGGAGAGATGGGAGATTCCTTGTTCATCAGCATCTCGTGTTTCTGAAACTAAAGACTTCCGCTCATCCCAACCTTGCACTGTCATTATTAGACTATCGACTTCAGTCTGAGATCTTGATGAGCTTTCGTGCTAATTAGAGATTCTTCTGGAACATAAGATTCGGAAAGTGTTGATAGATCTGCCGATATGATCCAAAAGGGACCATGTAGAGGAATTTTTCCAAAGTAAAAGACGAACCTTTCCGGTTGATGAACAACTTATTATCATTAAAACCAATAGAATTAATTCTTAACTTAACGCAGAGAATAAATAGGTAGGCATTCATTGTATGCTGTGAATACTTATACGCTGCTCCCATGGTTCTATATCAAACATAACATGTATCTAATATTACAAAACAAGGTGAAGTGATAATGTTATGCATGATGGTAACTTTTGGTCGTGGGATGATTGTTGTCTGGCTTAAGATGAATTTTATGTCATGCGAGTTTAGTTAAGGTGTTTGGTTCAGTTACATGTAATTGAGGCAGGAAGAATCTGGTGACCGTTCTAAGCCATCACTGTTCGCAGAACGACTCAGTATACCGCTTTGTTAGCTTATTAAGAATTTGTAGTTGAACATCGTGATCTCACCAACACAGAATTCGCCTCATTGTACCCGGCGTCAGGATGACACGATCAAGTAGGCAATATTATTCGGGATATTGGCAAGATTTCTGGCAAGCACATGTCCTCTTCGCAAGAAAGCCTGCTCGATGACAGCTTCCCACTCAGGCCGTCCGCCTACCGGGACTGCATGGTGTATATTCAATCATCTGTAACAACCAGTAATCTGCTTTTGACTTCTTCAAATAGTAGAAAATCCATGTTCCACATTATTCGCCAAAAAAGCATGATCCTGCAAAATTCCGCTTGCAGTGCACTATATTTTCTTATCTGTTTACGTGTAGGCAGAGCTGGAAAAATTCCACTAATTTTTTTAATTCCAATTCCAATTCCATAATAAGATTCAATTCCGATAATTGCATGTCGCATATTGTGTATTATGTTAATGCATCTAACCTTTCTTCGTTTCAATCTCACCCATGGTTATCCTATCCTCATTCTTCCTGTGTACTGTTCCCTGCGTCGTTCCTATGTGCGTTTTCATGTTCATAGTTCATATTTTTTGTGTGCATGTATACATGTAACCGGTCAGCCTACGCCATTTTCGTTTCGTAAACGAGATATTCAATATCTCGTAAAAAAAATGAAAGTTAATGGTCAGCGAAGAATCAAACGCTGAGATAGATGAGATGCGAATAAATATATTAATAAACTGACAGAAGAAAGAAATTCAATGTGCGAATAACGTGATTGTTGATGAAAGAAAAAACGACGATAAAAATGATATCATGAATTCTGATTAATGGTCCATGTTAAAAAATGATATTAAAAATTCCGTGATAAGAATGAAATGTGGTCGGGTCGAAAGCTAACGAGCAGAGATTAAAGAAAACTCTTTCAATTTTCAAAAGAAAGTGGTTTTATCGTCAAGTCTCAAAAATTTGTATAAATTAGAAACGATGAGAAATTGACACAACAACAACTACCAACAGCAACACATACATCTTTAGTAGCAGTTAGAAGAACTCCGGGCTCTCGCAGTACGTGTAACATAACTACAGAAGTAATAACAACAACTGCCTGCCAGCGAACAACAACACAGCAGCCTGTACGGCAACACATCAGCGAGCGCGATCGAAGATTGACGGTATAAGTGACACTGATATCTATGACATAATTTTGATATAAGTGAGTCCGATCGAATTGAAGTGAATTCAACATTAAGAGGTGAACTATAAGTGTAAAGTTTTTCTTTTATCGTTGCGTATCGTATCTATATAACTATAGCCTTAAAAATAAATATTGTTAATTGTTGTGATTGGAAGTTGAATAATAGTTCATGTAATTGAATAATTAATTATTAGAATAATTTGTTGACACTGTCTATATTATGATTTGAACTGACAGGGTTGCTGCCCTTTAATGCAGCGTTAATTTTCCTCTTTCCGAACCACTTGTTTTTTGTGTGTACAACTGTACAACAATTTTAGTTAATCTCCAATTTTTGTGCTTATCCTATCAAGAACTAAATTCAACAATTGCTTTATTTTGATTAATTATCTTACTTGATAAATAACTAAATAACAGATTGAACAAAGATGATTTTCTTTTCATTGTCTGCTTAATCGCTGAAATAACATTGTCCGGGGCTGTAGGCCCATCAAAGTCACAAAAAACACCTTTTATTCAACTATAGAATAAAGCTACCTCTGTCGATCTATCTCTCTCTCTTATCCTTGCGTGCAGTTAACACAACGGCCGAGCACTGTGATTTAAATTTTTGTACAAATACATGTAGATTCATCACAGGTCTATCGAAAAAGTGGAATTAAGGTTTATCAAGGTCAATTCCAATTCCAATTCCAGTAGATTTAAATATCGTCAATTGCAATTCCGACGAAAAATGGAATTAATTCGACTCGGTCGACTCGAGGATGACGAGAATTCCTTGATTATTTATTTTGAACAGTGTCTGTAATAGACTTGAAAAATAATGAACAATCTGACTAAAAATAATATCTTGCAGTGAAAGGTTTTTCAGTATCGGTGATTTCAATTTCACTGCGAAAGACTTTAGCAAGTTAAAAATTACTTTTATCAGCTATCAAATATTTTCAATTTTGTGTTGCTCAGTAAATGCATATCATTTAGGTATTACAATTTTGATGATTGCCACCGATAGATGGTCGGAGTATTTATTTGTTGTTTTTATTTGGATCAATTAGTTGTTCTGATTTTATTTCATGTATTATTCAATAGATAAAATCATTGAAATAAAGCATGCTCAGGAGGTGATTACACACTAGTGGGATCTTGAAAGGACTGACATCTTGCACATTTGTAATACTATAAGTGTGGGTATTCCACAGTTATGCGCACAATTTGCTCTACAAATTTCTGTGAGGGTGGTATAACTTGGCTGCAGCCCATTCGTTTCAGATCAGGGCTGTTTATTGGGCCTTTTAATCATGCAATCTATCAGCTCTGCGAAAATTGATTCCAAATATGTTTTTACCTCATTTCATTCGCGAGTTAGTAATCTACTTAATTGTCACACAGTAAAGCAGTTACATTTAATGACGATTGTTTTCTCTTGTTCACTGCATTATCGTTGTACCATTGCAGATTGGGCGTAGTGGAACACCACAGATTGACCTAATAGTAATGGACACAGTCGCAGCGGCGTCCAGATTGGATGAAATTGATTCAGGCGGGTCGAGTACAATTTCGAGGTTTGCGTGTCGCATAGTAGTAGAACGAGAACCTCCTCATACAGCGCGAATATTTGCCGCCGGCTTCGACAGCTCCAAAAATATCTTCCTTGGGGTAAGTCAGACGATTAAAAAGTGTGTGATAGAGTAATGTATGAGATTAATCGGATCAAATGTCGCCAACTAAATAAATCCGCTAAGTTCTGATGAAGGCTTAAGTTGAACGTACTGTTTAAAAACCAATTAGTGTGTATTTAATTTGTGATGTGAATTGGGCAGCAAAAAGACATGGAAATGAGTGGAAGTTAGACAAACATGATGTTCATCGGATCGTGGTTGTATATTTGTACATCATTCTGCATGAGTTACATTTCCGTGGGGTCTTCGATGGCAAAAGAAGTATCATTTTGAAAGACTATGGTTTTCATGAAAAATCTTGTCTGAAATCTGATCCATACGATAGTAGGAGACATGGTGAGATGATCAGACCGGTACTTCTACATGGCTCACAATGTTGGACGATGACTTTCAAATGAAGCAACTTCTGGAAAGGACAGAAATGAGAATGCTATGGAGAATCAAAGGAGGAACTCTAAAGGACAGAGTGAGAAGCGAAGTGATAAGAAAGGAGCTTGGAGTGACCCTTATCGTGGACAGAGTGAGAGAGATCCGAATGATATGGTACGGACACGTCCAGCGGATGGAGAGGACCGGCAAAGTAAAGGCGACCATGGAACAAGTGGTGCAGGGAAAAAGACAGAGGGGGCGACTGAGGAAGCGATGGATGGACAGCATACAGAAGGAGTTTCTGGCGCGCAAGGATTCGGCCCGCCGACCCCACCTTGTGGGAATAATCAGACGCTGACGAAGAAGAAGAGACTATAATATGCGACATGTATGTGTGCTTCATGATATTGTTGGTAGAAACAGCAGTCAACATGATCATTCCCTATTTTTTATAACGCAATCAAAATTGAAGATTGAATTTAATTTAAACTTCCTTGTATTTATATCAGTTTTCATCTGAGTGTGGACATGTATCTGCGTAAATTCAGAGGACGGTCGTTCTGCATTTCATGCATGCTATGAATATATTGGACAAGCGCTGGAACAAGAAAAAAACAAAAATATAATTTGAGACGATACGACCTCTACAGAAGAAATGAGTACAAGAATCGGTATCGAGTGCGCTAGCAAGAATGAACGGTATTTGGAGAGAGAAGAGGCTAATAATAAAAGTGGAATTCGATCTTCATGGTATCGCGAAAGCCACAGCACTGTAAAGTTGCGAAGCGTGAACTTCCTATTCAAAATTGACAACACGTATGAAGACCTTCGATTTGAAGTGTTGGAGAAGAGTACTGGGAAATGTTGGAAAGAACATGAGACGAAGAAATACTTAAGAGATCAGGTCTGTCGGAATTCTCAGACACTGAGGAGTCTGCTAAACACCACGAAGATCTGAAAATTGAAGTGGTTTGCATGTCACCCGAAAGAAGAGCGCAGTATGCAGAGGTATCGTCCGCAGACAGATTGCAGTGAAAAGGCTAAGTGGAAGACCTCGTAGAACTGATAAACAGGGAAAATCGCAAACAAGTGCGTGAGGTGAGCGGAGGACAGGAACCACTGACTATGTGTCAATGAGTGTTCCAACGGTCTCGGACTTCGGAGGCCGCGATCATGATGATGACGAATAAATTGTGCTTTTCAATATATTTCAAATGATTGCAAAACGAAGTCATCACAGTTGTGAAGTTTTAACGTCACTACTCCCCTATACTGGGGGCTAGGACGGTGTTGACATAGTCTCTCTTATGGAGCGTTGAAGTACTTTTGGTCCGGATGTCGACTTCCAATGACACTCGGGGTTCGACCTCTGGTGAAAAGATCACTAGGCCAAGCACTTAAACACTGTGCCACGGAGACAACGTCATTTGTTTCCAGCTTGGTTGATGTATGGAAGTACAAAGTCAGAGGATTGCGATCCATATGTCGCAACCACAGAATTAGACAGATCGTCTTCTTCTTCTGTTTGACTAGAAAGAAAGCATTGGAACATGTAACGCTAATGAAATGGCATAATCTGCAGACATAATACCATAGCTGAGGAAATCTGCTTTGACTTCATGAAATTAAAAATTTTGTATTGAAAGAAAGTCAAGTTGTTTATTATAAAATCGTACAAAAGGTTGATCAATATATTTCGACTATTACACCATAGCCATTATCAAGAATATGGTGTAATAGTCGAAATATATTGATCAACCTTTTGTACGATTTTATAATAAACAACTTGACTTTCTTTCAATACAAAATTTTTAATAATACCATAGCAATCGAGCAACATTAAGCACGCCAAATTGTGCGAAGTTTTGCGGAAGTTGATCGGAGGCTCAACATTATGGAGAAAACCTTTTGCGCAATGATCTGAATTCTTCGAATCTGAAGGAATGGCTCACAATTGTCAAAATCAAATTAAAGAAGTAAGTCTTAGAAATTGTTTTGATTTTGAGAGTTTTGAGATGATGAACTTTGTCATCAACTTCCTGTACTTCTTTCTATCCGGGGGTTTAAAGAAAAGCACTTCCTGAAACCATTCCTAAAAAGATAAGTCTGTGATCAAAGATACATCTTTTCCTCCAATAACTATGGAAGAATTAGTTGCTGTGTAGAAGTTTCTGCTCATGCTTACTTTGATCTTCAACATCGCTTTATGAAATCGAGATACTAGTCCATCATCCACTCAATCTGATGGTGCAACTCAATATTTGGCATTTCATCTTCGACTTCAAATAGGAGCGTTCTTCAATTATACTGCCACATGTCTTTAGGCAGTTTAGCAGTAGAGAGCATGTGGTTATCTGTATGTTTCGTCCAGCAGCGAGTGTATTTAGAAATCGACAGGAAGGGCAGGACAAGAAGTGCGCAGTAAAAGTATCGCAACTCTAGTATATGTGTATGTCTACACCGTCCAAGCTCTCGAAGGGGCATGGTGGGGCTAAAGTTTCATTTTCAAGAGCAATTTTGTTCACTGTTCTTATTTAGTTGTGAATATATGATGACACAACGTTATGACTTCAATTTGTGGTTTTTAAACGAAATCAAACATTTTCGTCAAGGTGAATTCATGAATTAAAGAATATATTCGCATTTACTATCTATTTTGTAAACTGTCATGAGACCGTCTTCCCAAGAAGATTTCATTATTCATAGCATATCAAGCAATTTATGACTTGAATTTAGAGGTGCTGACAACTGCTTAATGATGGACAGTAGAACTGGTGGACACTTGTGACCATCTGTTGCCCTCTTGGGACAAGTTTGAAGTTGCCGACATGTACATTCCCACTGTATCCGAATGATAATTAGTGTTGCTGCACTGCGAGGGTTTGACAGGATGACCTCTCCCTCACCTTCCATGCTGACAGTGGTCAATCAGTGATTCAATATTTGAAAACATCTTCCTCGACTGATAAAGGGTCGAGATTTGCCCTTCGATGAACGAATAATTGACGAGAATTATCCGTTTGATTCCCCTTGGAGCTTTTGTAAATTGAATGTGCTTTCGAGAGCTTCAGTCATCGAGTAAGATTTGTGGTAGCAATCGACCGGTCAGGGTTCATTTCAGGCGAGAGTTATGGGCGTTGCGTGGTGTCATGACACCTCTAGTTAAGTACTTAGCAGCAGACCTCTTTAATCTGATCGTAATTCAATTAATTAATAAGTTGCTCTAAACAGAGTTCCGCGTCAGGACATCAACTGTTGTTCTGATTGATGATCGTTCTTCAGAAAAGCAGCAATTCCTGCTCCCTAAACTAATTTGAATTAAATTAAATATTTTGCGTCAATGCGTAATTGTCCGAAATTTTCACAAATTCTGACGTTGCTTTATGCACACTCGGCATCATGGGCTTACACAGGATATAGTTTCGGGGGGCAGAATGTCGTTTATTTATCTATCCTACATGCATATTTTATATATCATTGTAATATTATTTATTACATAATATAATGTATATTGGTATTATAATAATATCATAATTTATGTAATACTATAGTATTGTTATTATATATCTTATATCACATATGAAGACCAATTCTCAATTGAACCATCTCTTATTATTGAAAAGTTTGCAGAGTGTGGTAGGAGCTTGGGCTTCGTCTTTTCACCTCATTCGTGACTTTCGACCAATACTTCAATTTTTAGTTAATAAAGTGTTATGAATTGTGACCAAAACATTTTCACTTTGATGAAAACTGTGTTCATTCACTAATTAAACATTGACAACTAATAGCCACAGAATTAGAAGAGATATGAACAAGTATTGATACAGAAACATGTATGTTTTACCTCAAGAATCCATTACATTTGTAAAAATCCAACCCCCATTACTCGAGTCAAGCGGTAATCGTTCTTATCTTTTTATCTTGTTCATGAACTTATCTTAACTATAATTATTAACTAATATAATCATACTCAAACATGATTGTAGCATAATTGGATGTTTGATTCACCTCTCGATGCAAATTGCACAGAATCGAATTATTTTTGACTGAAATGAATATGTTTGCAATGAAATCGCATGCGTGGGTAGAAAGTTCATAATACATTGCAATGTTGAATAAATTTGCAGGAGAGTCGTTGACTTAAAACAACAATCGTGTGACAACAAGTATTTGTTATTCTCAGAAGAAATTCGGAAACATTGCTTTTCGACTACTTTAGTAATAAGTCATGCCATCGGTGTCAGAGGAATCGATTTATAATCCCAACGTTCCCTCCCATGATTGATTTTGATATAGCATGAAGTTACCGCAAATGACAGCAAAGCGTGACCAATACAGTAATTCACATGAAAATGCAGAAATGAAGCACAAAGCCTATCAGTACGCTCTAATTGGTGACCAGACATTTGTCAGTAGCCGACACTCTGCTCCAGACCGGTCAGGTGATACAGTTTCATGGGAATCATAGGACAGGAGTTCTATTCTTATAGCAGAGAAAGATAACTGAATAATATCTAGAGAAGATTCGTGGATAATTTGCATCGATCGTATTACAGTTTGAACATCTGTTGCTGCTGTTCCTGTGATCTTCGCGCTTCACTTCTGATAAATTGGACTAGGATTCGATTTGGATGGTTTGAAGGCACATAGGAACCTGATGTTGATCATTAATTTTATTTTATTCTTCTTTAAAGCTAAAATATTTTTTTCAGAAATGACTTCAAGACTACTGTGACCAATCAAATTTTTTCGTTACATTCTGCTATGACTGGGTCAATAGGGACGGTACTGCCCTTGCGCACTTGTAGCTGTTGGAAAACTCTGATGCATAAGTAACCATTCAAATTGGAGTGATAGGAGCTCCCCCATAGCTACTCACGAACTCATAATCTACACATAACTACGCTCAAAAGTCAACTTCAAAAACTAGATTACTGTACAAAATTGGTAACGAAATCTTTCGTGTCAATTTTGGCATTTAATATGATGACTGTTTACATGGAACATCATTTATTTCATGAATAATAGCCTGGGACATCATAAAATTGCATTGCTAATTTTCAGCTTTAATTGGCAAGTTTTCTTAACGAAATTCAGAATTTTACACTAAGTCGCATCAGATCAACTAAAATTCTAAACACATTTCATTATCACTGTCTCACACAGAAAGCTGTAGCTGATTGTCAAACAATACTCGAAAAGATACCTACATTCGTTATTAGCAAACTTTTAATGAAGATAAATACCTTGCTTCAAATCTCCAATAACATAAGCATACTTATTTGATAACCTGGTAGCAATGGTACCCAAGGAATGTACTTTTTAAGGACGACTTAAATGTTAAATCTTGTAATAGATTAGAATATGATTGATGGCCTTTGGCTAGATGATCATGATATTGCTCTCAGAAGTAATATTTGCCTAATCGTGTTCATTTTGTAACATTTTGTGGCATAGTTTGGTAGTATTTTAATGCGAATATATAATCTTTATTTCGGTATATTTTTTTAGTACTTCCTCACGCACAGGTTTCTGTGCGATGTAACATGTCCATCGTAGTCTATAGTGGTTAGCCTCTGAATTATGATTGCATTCAATTACCGGCAATTGTCCGTTCCACAACTCCGAAAAAGCACATTTTTCGGGCATTGTTATACGACACAACTTGTATGAAATGTATCTCTGTGATTTGCGTTTGATGAATTATTATCATTCATTTAAAATGGAAACTTCATCATTAACCAATGTATTTAAATCTCGAAAATGCCTAACTACGATTATATTCATCCAGCGTTAGTATTTGATGCTGGTCCTCTTTTTAGTGATGTCGGGACCTCTTGAATGCTCATGCCAAATTTGTGGTTGGCTGTGCTATGTCAAAGTCGGATAGCAGGTCTTTGTGGAATGAGTGAGTCAGAGACCCGCCTCCATCAGAGATTCTTTTCGTCTCATTTCCAGAGCATTTATGTACTTAACGGTTACCTGCTTCGCAAAGGGTCAGCGCGTGCTATTTTCGTGAGCTGAAATTGGACAAGATGATTCATAAGTCTATATGGCCTGTGTCATTGCCCTCATTGTCAGCTGAAGTCTTTGTTCCAACTCGATCGAGGTTGCTTCCAGTCATTTCATAGAGAAGTTCAAGCTTAGATAGATTAGTAGAGCTTTCGCCTAAACTTCTCACTTCCGGTGAGACCAACAAGGCTTGCAATTAGTAGATTAGTAAGTCTGAGTTATCAATAACATTTTCATAGTGCACACAGACGACAAAGATTGCTGCTCACACACTGATAGAGCCTAAAAACTGATGAAAGTGATTGTGAGCTGCACTATTTGACACATCCATTGGCATGACA
Organism: Prostheceraeus crozeri; assembly: GCA_907163375.1. Taxonomy (NCBI): domain Eukaryota; kingdom Metazoa; phylum Platyhelminthes; order Polycladida; family Euryleptidae; genus Prostheceraeus; species Prostheceraeus crozeri. The sequence goes on along the minus strand of CAJQUW010001499.1, from coordinate 66,575 downwards.
ATTCGTCGTCTTATGACAAAAGTCGTGCGTTGCTTGCGGATTGTTGTAAATTCCTCCAAAATGCTTCGATTGCCACGATTCCTTTAGATTCGAAGAATCTTCTGATCATTATTAAAGAAAATAGCAGGCGCACGAAAATTAGTTCATTATATATTACTCAATTAGCATTCCTCTCTGAATAGTGCATACACTGTAGCGATATCACAGCACGCACGCCACTTACTGGCTCTGGTGTCCTCGGCTGACAGCTTATTATTTGTCATTTCCAATAGTAATACGAATTATCCGTTCGAGGAAGAGCAAATTGTCTAATTCTGTGATGTGCCATGTCGATATTCAGGTTAGATACGATCCTTCCATTCTAGAATACGAAGCCGCTCGCGCAGATGAATCTAATTCAGTGGTAATAGGAATATAAAAGGAAAGAAGTTTTGAGTTTTATCACTTGCCAATGGCAGGCAGATTGGAAGACTTTCCTACATGATAATATTTCATGATCAGCCTTAAATTTCAGAGATGTCAACGTCATAAATATTTATGTAAGACTGAATGCAAGATAACAAATTTATCATTATTGTATCTATTACACAAACTCGAACAACGAAATTCGATGATAAGTCAGTGATTCAAGTAGATGATGGACCGCTATTTCCTTTGAATGAAGACATTTCAGTAACTGTTTATAAGATATTTATCTACCATCCGCTTATCCAATCCACGCCACCTGTCAGCTTGAAAATGCTACATTTGTGATAATTTGAGGTAGAATCCGAACAGGATTTGATGTAATTTTCAAGGTTTCACGGTGAGAAATTCAAGGTAACATTCGCTATTATATAAATAATTCAAAAATGTCATGAACCACATGAGAACGAAGAATTTCTGCCGTGAATACTTCAATTTTGTATTTAAACACCTAATGATTATATATTTTTATCAACACGTTCTTTGAGCTGAATTAAAAAGTACTTTGTTATAATTTAGAACCGCCATTGACCTTTTTGATAACATTTAGCTGAAAAATGTGACTTTAGGTCAATAAATGTAGTAATGAAGTTATATTAATAAATCTAAAAAATACTTGAGTTGATGCTAAAAACAGCTTTCGTATCTCCTTGAGAAATTTATTGACCAGATTAAAATAGTTAATTAAAAGATATGTACAACCCCTACGCGTTTCGAGCGTTCGCTCTTCCTCAGGAGGTAATTCGCTAAAACCAACTTATCTGGCCGCTCATGTGGGCTGCTTATATACAATGCTATCGGTTGAGAGATGTTTATAATACCGTCAACTCTTTTCTTCGATTGATTTTTGGAATCAACTGTTTAATGTAACGAGCTTCAGTCAGTCTTATGTCCAATGCATCTTTGCACTTATCAAGAATTTCAAGGTCAAAATCAGTCAAACGTTTTGTTCTACATTTCAGACAATGTTCTGCCATAGCACTCGAATCAACATTACCTCTATCTACAGCACGCTTGTGTTCATTATAACGATGTTTAAAAGGACGCGAGGTTTGACCAATATAGAAATCTTTACAATTATGGCATGTAAATTTGTATACCAAAAACCGATCTGTACACTTCATCTTATTAGGCAAACTCTCACAAACAAGGCAACTTTCGTGTTTTTCTACTTTTTGTTTGAATTTCAAGGCATTATATAAAGTTTTATTAGGGGAGCTAACAAGATTTATCGGTAACTCGTATTTTTTAATTAATTTGCGGATATCACGATCAGTTTTATCGTTAACAAATCCAAGTTTTAAATACGTACTGTTTTTACGTATTTCCTTGCATCTTTTGCTACTTTTCTTATGTTTTTGTTTCATTGAAAATCCATTTTTACTTAATTTAGTTTCAATTTTATCAAAAGCTTCGTTGCTACATCTTCTCTTTACGTAGTTGATGCTATTATTTACGTAATTGTTTTTGATATGGTTAGGCACGTAACTATCGCTGCGCAGTGAAATATCCGAATGTATTTCTTTCTCAAACCATTTATAATTCATACTGCCTTCTTTCACCGTGATGTTTATGTCCAAGAAATTAAGTGTAAGGTTTTTTGGAACTTCCTAAATATCTATATATCCCCCCCTATAATCTCCCTATAATCTAAAAAATACTTTGATTTACTTGATCTATTGCCAATTATATGACCGACCTCCCAAGTGACCCAAATAGTGTGTTCCTCGTCCATGCCATTCGTATTCGCTTTTTAATTGAAAATTTGACTACTGACCGGCACTTAAAGTTAGTGATGGCTTTTTTCTCAGACATCCTGAGAGTTCTAGAAATTGAACAACTTTTAACGTGATTTCAATGTCACTTGTTCGGATAATGATAATGACAGAAAACAGAACATTTCTTCTGCCAAGATATCTATTAAAACAATAAAAATATCCAGCGTTTCGCCTTGACTTGGAAACGTAGTATAAAAACAAAGGACTTTTATGTCAAGGCATTTTGACTTAATCTCAGTCAGTTCAACATTTCGCCTGACCGTCCAGCTATTTTGATGTCTAGTCAAAATGGTCAGATTGATACAACTCAAAAATGGATCGATATAGTGTCTATCCCGAACATGTTGGTAAACTAATGACGAAATATTCTTTCCGTGCTCTCTTATCCCAGTCCCTATTGTACGTTTTGATTCACCAATGTAAATGGAGTTATAAAATTTGCAATTTATTTGATATACACATATCTTCTTAGGTTGAAGAATTGTTGCCAGATCGCGTGATTTGAAGCTGATGTTGAGATGATCGCTTATTTTGCATTCTCTCGCCATAGTCTGTGTTTGTCTTACTTGATGAGTCAATATGCCTTGGCTGTTAGTCATAAGTGATTGAAAAGTCTGGGAAAACCAAGTTAAGTTGTAATTGTATTATACTTTTATCAAACAATCCAATGTATTTCGGCTATAAAATCCATAGTCATTTTCAAGTGAACTTCAAAAGGCATGTAGGAAAAGACTTAGATCTGAGATCATATGACCACAGATTAGCCCCATCCATCTGGTCTATAATGACTGGGTATCACAAAATTGAATTTCCTGACGATGTTATAATACTACTTGGATTTTGAAGTTCACTGTGGATTTTATAGTCGAAATATATTGGATTGTTTGATAAAATTACAATACAATGACAACTTTACTTGAATTTCCGATAAATCCAGCAAGGCTGTAGACTTCATTCTTCTCCTCTCTCTGAGTTTTCGGTTGAGATTTAATGAAACTCTTACGTGTTACTTGTTTAGGATGTATCCATTTGCGTAATATCTCTCTTATTAAACTAACTCCAGTATTCATCTTCTTTGTACCAGAACCATGCGACATGGCCCTCTTAAATTCAATTGGTTCAACGAATATATTCACTGACATTAAATAACTTTTGACATGAGCGTTCATTGAAATGGACTGCTAGTTTTTGGAGATAGGGAGAAGGGATTCCCTGACCGTGAAGCGTATTCGGATCGAGATAACAACCCTGTTGGCTCAAGAGTTGAAAATGGGCAATCCATGGAATTTTATTCCGATTACTAAACGTTCACTTGTCCGAACGTCTCGTATTCTTAAGTCTAATTCTTATATCGGATGTTTTCCTTTCGTCCTTCATCAAGAAGACATCTATTATTGCAGTCTACAAAAATCATGTGCAAGTTTCCATTGTTCGCTAAACTTTAATGTTGTCATTGTTTGTGATTTTCTCCTCCTGCATTATTAGTGGCACTCACCGCATTATTGGATGACAAAGTGAAATGACATACCCGCAGAAAGTCGGAGATATTTGACGTCGTGTCCTTAATTATTCATGTTATAATTCACCATTTTATCTTCTCTAATCAAATGTGATTCCTTATCGATGTAGTATTGATCATTATCTTTTAAGTGTCATATGGAGGGCGTTCGCTATTGAGAAAACCCGGAGGAGCACCCATCTAGAATGAACATTTGGATAGAACATTTATTGATATATTAAACGTGAAGATGTCTCAGAAACTAGTATTCTCAATCATACTATAGTATTTTCATTTAGTATTGACTCAACAAATTGTTTTGGGATTCAGTTGTATAGAGCAGAATCAGATTTACGTCACATGGTTGAATAAATGGATGGTTTAGCGTCACTACTCCCCATACTGGGGGCTTGGACGGTGCTCACATAGTCAAACTTCAATTTGGAGCGTTGTGATGCTTTTAGTCCGGATGCCCTTCCTGACGACTTCCAATGGCACTTTCGGGGCTCGACCTCTGGACCATAAGATCGTTAGGCCAAGCACTTAACCACTGTGCCACGGAGACCTCATCATATGGTTATCAATGCAATATCGTTTATGTGTTGCACGTATATGTGTGTCTTGATATTCTATCTTATAACGTTTTCTGCTTCTTCAGATGAATAAAAGTTGAAATAGCAAATGCTAGATGCGTTTCATGTGACATCCCTTAGTTTTAGAGAATGATATTTTACTCATTTTTGGAACCTGAAAACCTGTAGCTTGCTAAGCGGATGCAGCCGCTACTCTTTTTTGACATAATAAAGCAGATGATATTCAGGACTGGCATTTCTTCAGATGTTATCGGATTTCCCCTTTATTCTATATTTCCAGGAAAAAAGGAAACTCGTGGTAGAACGACTGTTTTTTTCTTTTCCCGCTAGTTTCAAGTTGAAGTAAATATTGTGGTCCCAGGTGTCATCTTTCATGAGATTCGGCTCGTAGACTGTAAAGGGCTATCAAAGAGTGTAAAATCGTTTAATCGACAGCAATTGTCTATTCATAGATTGATTTATCAATAAAATCTTGATGCCCAGTGCTTCGAAAATGAAAATCAAGATTGTGTGAATGCTGAGTGCCATTAAAGATGTGCAACTGTTATGCCATTTGACATTTTATAGCAAGCATACGTATACATGTATTACCTTTTTCTGCATACCCATTCATGAAATATATACATTCATCTATAAATGAGTCAGCAAAACATGAAAATGCATGCATTTATAAATTCCTAGGCATCATAAATTCGCAACCCGAAATAGATTCGTAAACGTCGGGTCCCATTGTCCGCATTCTGCAGAGTATCAGCTCGTTTCAAACTTAGCTCCAGTTATGATAAGTGACATGCAGTCTCAGCAACAAGCATTTGTGCTCCTTTCAAGTAGTTCGCCAGGAAGGTGTCAATCTCTCATGGTTTCAAATTGTGATAAATGAAAAAGCACAAATTCTAAATAACATGTAGAAAACGCAAAGATGAGGAATTATGTTTTCAATGACTGTATATTCTGAATCAACCTAAATCTTTCCTAGCAAAAAACTATTATAATTGAATACAAGATTAGAACCCCTTGCAATGAGTAACGGTTGACAATGCTCCAACGCTTAGTAGCACAAAATGAAATTTATTTCTCGCAAATTTGAATTAAATATTTTAGTGTATTGAAAACAATTTCATTTAGCCGTTGGGAAGGTGACCCATTACTTCATGTTGCAGGAGCCCATTTAGATTCGATTTTCAATTTTTAATGAACATCGCACACCGACCGTTTTTGTTGAAGTTTAGTCTGAAATCACGGATAGGTGGGAGTGTTTCACAGTTAGTTCATGACTTCGAAAACCGTGAATTTGACGACGTGCTGGTAATTGGTGCAAAAATCTTGTTCAACTTAAGATTCGTTTCAACAAAACTGGCAGTTAGCTACGCTTGAACTTGAACGAAAATTCAAATTAGAATCTTAAGTCTCTCTCACTCTCGTCCTCTCATCCAATTGTTTTTACAATGTGATCATCGTCCAGCAGCTGACTTTGACACTCAACTCTCTTCGCCTCAACACTCCAAACCTTGTTAGAGTTTCGGATGCTGGTAGAGAGGTATCTTGACTACATGTAAATATTTATCTCCGCGTCGAGGATGATTGCCTGTAGTCGTGTTGAGAGTAAGTTAGCCAACTGGTTGTCCTGTAGTATGCACTGCTGTCAATGAAACAGAGTGAACGTGGGGAATTCGAGAGCGGAAGAGAAGGAAATAGTTAGGGAGATGCGTGAAGTACGAAGGAGATAAGGCGAAGAAAGGCGAAGCAAAAAATTCAAGTGAAAATCGAATGTAAAAAACACTTGATAATTCATTTTGGACAAGGATTTTTTGTAATATTCTTCTATATACTTCATGAAATCTATCTTTTTATCATTAAGAATAAGTAGTGAAGTAGCAAAAATTCAAGAAGTGAGAACAAAATCTGACTTAAATCATTACGGGAACTACAAACGTTTCTGGCTTATTTGCCGTCATCAGTGTGGTATACCCTATTGTAGAGAATCAGTAAATCAGATGCCGATAAATCGTCATCCGACCTCCAAACATCTACAATTAATGAAATAATTCAAATCTTGTTCTCAGAGCTCGGGTTCAAAAATTTGAACTTGCAAACACGAATGCAAATAGCTAGTTCATGTTGCGTTCTATGCACAAATCATTGGTAGGTGGATGTACATAGAAAGCCGGCAGCTGACACATTTGAATCTGTCGAATCTGTCCGCCACTGGAGGCAGCACCGTGCTCTTGCTAGTCATAACCTGGTGATAGTAGTGGGTGTGCAAAAGTCGCATTCATAGTACATCCTGTGTACATTCCAGCTGACTAGCATGGCTTCGTGCCTTGGGTGGACAATGAATTATGAATAAAAGAGCTAGCGACCTTTCAGTGTCGTTTTCAAATGATCAAAGCTGTGAAGTTCTAATGCCATACCTGTTTTAAGTTGTAATAATGTCGCCTTACTAAATCCTTGACAGGTGCTTTCCTTAATATCATCGGTAATGTCTACAATTGATAGCTACGAAATGGTATCATTTTGGGAATTTTCTTTTTCTGGTAATATTCTTCATAATAAGCACTACAATGAAATGATTTCTTCGCTCAAAATATCATCATAATAATGCGATCTGCAGGGCAGTTACGGTTCAATTGATTTCAAGATATGTTGCAACATCTTTAGTTTTTGATAGCTGCCGTTATTTCCAATTGTTTTCAATCTGAAACTGTTGAATAATATATTTAATTAACTATTTTAGACATCATCCAAGGTCAATTCAGTAATGGAAAGCTAATCACTTTATGTTGAAGTAAATGATCTGATGTCAGAAACTGTCGATGCATCCGTTTGTTAGAAGTATGCCCCACCCCTCATATGGCTAGGCGTCTTGGGTGTGACGTGAGTGCTGATAAAATTTGCATCGCTCAACCTTGAATTAGTATGGTGCTGCGCGTACTGAGATCCTTTATTTTCTGAGTACACAATCCGTAGCAAAATAGGTTTCATTAGAAGGTGGATAGTATCTGAAACTGTTCGTTGTGCCAACAATCTCTTCTGCTGTAGTACGAACACCAAACTACATTGTCGTCAATATAATGAAATTCTGATATTTTCTGAAGCAGATTCAATAAGAAAATGAAATGTCATTACATACAGTGCATTTTCAGAAGTCAATTCATGTTTGTAGTGATTTTGCATTTAGACGCATCATTTCTCCTTGGTGGGATTTTTGTGGCATTAGTGATAGTCTCATGATCATCAAAATGTATGTTTTTCTAAATTAGTAACGAATTTCACTGCTAGTTGTAAATTTACTTAATCTCAATTTCTTCTTGGAAATCATAAGAAAATAAATACACAGATGATCAGCTATGTATCACTTCAGTTGAATTATAAATAGATTCATTACATTTGAAAGGGGCAATGGACGCATAATCAAACAAATAAGGCAGTTTACTAATGTGCATATGACAAGTTGGACTGCTGCAATCTATCAAATCCTTTGGTTATCCTGATAAACGTGATTAGGATCTTATTTAATATCATTTGCGAGCAGGTTCGCACATGTCAACTACAGTAGGCCTACTCCAACTTCCGAGTGTGCAAGAGGAATCAATGTTTCTGTGTAAAGCTTCATATAGAGCTGCGATGAACTAGTAAACAGGGATCTGAGGTGGAAGGGAAGCAGGGAAAATCCTGACAGTGCAGGTAATGTCTCAACCCTCTCACAACGATAGGGAATTGACATATTTTCCCATAAAATCCTGGAAATTACTAGGAATTTTCATACTGTTAGTAGCTGCAATATATGTTTATATTAAACTACCAACGCATAGCTATACAGAAGTAGAAATAGTCGCATTGGAAGTGGAGGAACACCGTTGATATTACATTCATTCTGAGACCAGAAGTTAATGAATCTTTGGACAGGGAAAACCGTTGTCCAAAATGCGCGAGAACCCTGTGTCAAGTATTTTACAGTTTGAAAATAGTGTACTGGCTTTTCTCCATATGTGTCATGAGGTGACATTGGAGCTAATGAGTTAGAACAGAGCAGCATGGTCTTGTCTAGCTACAATGATATTATGCTCTACACTTGAAGATAGCCGACGGATGTTGGCAGAAATCAATTTTTTGCTTGTCCCACAATGTCATAGGTTATATTTCAAGACATAAACAAACATATACATCAACAAATGATGCAAAACTGCCTGATCGACTATAACTTATTTGCGAAAGGACCTTAATGTTCTGAAAGAAACTGCAAAAGGCGAGTTAAGTGAAGCAAAACGGAAAGAAATCAATATGGGAGTCCGGAATCACAAAGATCTTGGCCCCCATGTGGAGAAGCAAAGCACGGCGTTGGCACGCTGTAGACATAGACTCGGTCTTGTTTATTGGTTTGTCTGTCAAGTAATTTTAGAAATATAAAGTGCTTTTTGCTGGTTGTGGTGTCAACCGACCTCCTCCCTGCTATTGGGAGGTAGTCCAGGTGCCGTCATGCGTTGGGCGGACAAACTGCCCGCTCCCAGCGGCGTATGATCTTCGCACGCCTGACGGAGGCAATTTAACCCACAGGTCCCATGGTGTGAGCGATGTCTGTATCTGTATGCAAGAGAAGAGGTGTTTGTGTTGTGCGGTTGAGTTTTACAAAGGGGGCAAGGAGGTGAAGAGTGGATGGGGGTTTATATTGTCCAAGTGTTCTTTTAAGAAGGGTGATCTGTTGATGCGGAGTTGTGCCAGTGTTCTACGTGTGCGTCAGTTGAGTGTTTGTTCTGATTTGTGAACAGTGGGGGGATTGCGTTAATGACTTTATTGTCTTATCTGTTCGTAGGGTATGTGCAGACGTGGTGTGTGTGTTTGCTTGAGTAGCTGTATTGTTGCTACGTTGGATGACTGTATGGATGACAGTGAGATGTACTTCCCTGTGTTGAAAATTGTGGACTTTTGTTGCGTGAGAAGTACTTTTACTCTACTATAACATTGCTTACTTGCTCTCCAATTTTACCTGTATTTGAAAAGTTGTTTTATTTTCTTCATATAATTTAGGTGGTAAACTGATATAGTCTGGCAGCCAGAACGAGTTTCTGCAGGGAACGAGGCCGAAAGTGAGACTTTAACAAAATGATGTACACCCTATGCCTAATACGAATCTACGCGTCTGCCGAGTTCTAGTGAGTTCCTCTTCTTGTCAGACAGGATCAAAGAAAAACACATGCAAATCCAATGGGACGCAGATTGCAGTTTTTGGCAAAAATGAAATTTTCTATGTTTTCTCTGATTTAACGAAAAGTACTAAACCCAGAGTCATAATTTTTGGCATGGAATGTCTTCAGGTCATTTTCTATTATGTGCATGCGCTATTGTCATGTATCTGATCGGCAATGTATGTGAGAATGTGGTTCAATGTGGATGAAGTGGGCCAACATGTTCGTATTTGCCGTAAGCAAGAGGCTTGCCAAATCTGAATGTGTTTAGCTTTATAGACAGGGGTGAATGAAGATGAAAGGAAATGACCTGAAGACATTCCATGCCAAAAATTATGACTCTGTGCTTAGTACCTTTCGTTTAATCAGAGAAAACATAGAAAATTCCATTTTTGCCAAAAACTACAATCTATGTCCCATTGGATTTGCATGTGTTTTTCTTTGATCTTGTCTGACAAGAAGAGGAACTCACTAGAACTCGGCAGACGTGCAGACTCGTATTCGGCATAGGGTGTACATAACATGATTCTGTGAAAGTCTCACTTTCAGCCTCGTTCCCTGCAGAAACTCGTTCTGGCTGCCGGACTATAATGCTTTTGCGAAATTATTTTATCTGATCTTCATTTTCTTCTTCTGGGAGCTTCTTGATGTCACTCTTGAACAATATATCACCATAACAAGCTACTTAGAGCATCATAAATCAAGTACTGGTGCTCATTATCTTCCTTAGAGATTTGATGTCTTGGTCGTTACTCAATAATTCACTATTATTATCTAGAATCTGATTCTGGTTCAAGCCGTCTATGAGAGATGCAAAATGGCGCTCGTATGATGTGGTTAAGAAGCAGGGAAACAAAAAACTTGCCTCAATGAGGCAATGGAAATTTTTGAACACTTGTGATCTCACGCTGGCATCCATGGTCAGATCTTGTAAATCTCTTGCTCACTCCTCGATTTTCCGTCCATTTTCCCCGTGTTAAGTTCATCGATGTGATTTCCAGTCTTTCATTTCTATTATGCACTTTATTCATGTACTTGTTGTTTAATGGGCAAGTCTCATCTAGCTATGCAGATAACCTCTCTGATGTCATGATAGGGAACTTTGGAATATTTCATTTTTTCTCGGCATCGTGAGATTGGTTAAATTTTTCATACCAAGTTCTAAATGTAGATGTTATCAAGTCACCTTGATCAAACTGATCAATATCACAATGCCTATGAAAGTGAGAGTTGATAAAGTTAACAATATGCATTTATGAATCTGCTCATCATGAAACGTCCCAATACGTAGTGTATGATGATGATGATGATGATTTAGCATCACTACTCCCCATTACCGGGAGCTTGGACGGTGCTGACACACAGACTTTTATCTAGAGCGTTGTGATCTTTCAGTCCGGATGCCCTTCCTGACGACTTCCAATGACACGTTCGGGGCTCGACCTCTGGACCAAAAGATAGCTAGGCCAAGCACTTGACCACTGCGCCACGGTGACCACATATTCGAATCTTTCCATTTTTCCTGTGCATCAGATTCGAATATTTCCATCAAGACTGTGTTATGTATTCCTTGCAATGTACGAGTGCGGAAATGTTCCACATTTCATATACAATATGCATGCATAACCAATTTTAGTCGATTCTCAATTCGGACGTAGGTGCTAGACAGAGCAGGTAGATCCTACCTACTCATTGCCTACCTAGTTTTTTTATTAGGTTTGAACCTTCACCTCCCGATCACTGATCCAAGTCAATAACCACTGAAACACGTCAACAATCAATTGAGAAACAACAGTAGTGTGTCTGAAATTAAATTTGCATCGTCATTCGTTGTATCTTCTGCGAGAGGTTTCACCCGTGTTTCTAAACTATCAAGTCGAACATCTCCACAGATATCTGACTCTATTAATGACAAGCTAACGTATTATTCAAAACATTAAACGTATTTCACTCACGTTCTCATGTCTGCTAAACCGATTCTCAAAGGTTTACAGTTTTAGTCAATTTGAAAGTTTTTACAAATTACACAATAATTCGAACGCCATGAACCTCGAACAAATTTTGTCATCGTGTGTAACATAATGCATCTATTTTCAAAGTATTTTAAAAGTAGGCTGTCATTTATTTTCTTTATCGAGAAAGTTGACAATTTAATCCATAATTCATTAAGAAATGATTAATATTCATCACCTAATTTTCGTTACAAATTGGTCGGCTCATCATTATTATCTTCATTATCTCTAATAATATCTTAATAAGTTGAAGTCAATCTAGAGAAGATCCTCCTGAATTTACAATAGCGTATCTTGCAACAAATCTTGCAATCTGAAACTTCTTTCTCCGGGTCGTTGCATGTGACAGGAAAGAATAACACGTTGTTTGTTACGTTGGTTACCCTTTTCTTCTTTGAGACTAGTTGTTAAATACTTTTCTTGAAAAGGATAGAAATACATGTATCTGTAAATGTAAAATAGTGAGATACTGCTTGCCGTGGAAAATCAGGGAATTTTGGTGTATCATCCGCATGATGTTTTTATCTCGGGAAGTTAGTGTCCTTCGTGTTGTGTGGGATAGTATTTGCACTGTGTACTATATGCCTCTAACTTTCATTAAATTGAAAACGGAAGAGGTGAAATCGTTAGTCAATAAAGCATTCAATCGTCCTGATTCTATGACATATTCAAGGCCCCTCTACCACGTGTAATCAGTAGAATGTTCCATGTGATCTCCTCAAGAGACGAATTTTTCCTCAAATCTCATCGTCATAAATATCCTCAACTTGAGCGAATCAGATGTAGGTTTGATCAAAACAATTCTATCTTGTCGTCCATAAACTAGAACTTCACATCAGAAAGAATTCAGTGAGGAGCTCACCGGATCCTTTGAGAACTAGAATATGACCCATTTATCAGACAGTAGCGCTGGATGCAATGGATTATTGCCCTTGTTTCCTGATGACTTTAAGCCAGTTTTGTCTCTGATCATTAATATTTTGTACAATAAACATGTCCAATTTTCATGAGGATTGTCCACTCAATTATTGTTTGCCATGAATTTGAACTGAGATGGAGATGAAGCTTCAACATAATGAGGTCTTGGACGGTGCTGACATTGTCAGACTTCTTGAGCGTTGTTCCGGGTGCCCTTCCTGTCGACTTCCAATGACACTTTCGGGGCTCGACCTCTGGACCGATAGATCACTAGTCCAAGTACTTAACCACTGAGCTACGGAGACCGGACTGAGTTGGAGATAGAGATTACAATGAGGACCCTGACAGTCGCAGGATTGTTGGTTGAAGTTCTATATTTGCTCTCGATCATTCACTCCTCGTTTAGCGTTCTGAGTTCCATGTCGGCGTCCGACGGTTGATGACTCGTCTCCAGCTGCTTCGGTCCAAAGATATTCATTAATTTCGAACTTCTTTGATGTCCCCCATGACTTCTTCGGTCTTCCTGCTGGTCGTCGACTGCCTACTTCCATCTTTTTAACTTCTCATTATCATCCGCCCTTCTTGTGGTACTTCTGTAGGCTTTTTTGTCTTCCATCTTATCCTTTGGAATATGAGATTCAAAATAATTGAAGCAGTATTTGAAGTGTTTCTAGTATCAAGTGAAATGCAACTGTTCGCTAAGAAATGGAAGGTCTAACAAAAACCAACTATTATTCTAAAACACCGCCGATTTTAAAGAGCTGCTGAGATTAAAAGTATCTATCTATTTGGCAAAATCTAGCATTATTTTATTTGTTTTTGAAGAATTTAGTTCACTTGAGTTTTCGCTATTTTACCCTTGCGCTTGCAAGAAAATCAGTGTCCTTTCTCATTGTTTGCTGCAGAAGCATCAAGACCACAACGGTTCTGCTATTAATTTGATGTATGAATTATTGGCAAACATAGATATCCTGCTAATACATCATTGTCTGGTTTTCAGCAACTAGGAACTGTAGAGCCGAAGCTTAATACTACTTACTTTACTTCTACTTTCTCCTTTTAACGTCTTCTTTTCCTCTTCTGTTGAGGGTTGGACAATGTGAGACTTCTCCATCGAGAACGGTCCATAGCATCACTCGCAGATATTCCCAGCTCCACCATCTTCTTACTCGCGATTTGGAGCCATCTCTTTCTCGGTCTTCCACGAGGACGGGAACCTTCGACCATCACATCGAGCACCTGCCTGATTGGTTCATCTATATGTCGACGCTTGATATGACCGAACCACCTAAGTCTTCTCTCTCTGATTGCTTTGTCTAACGGTGTGAGGCAGCGCTGTCGATCCGATCAGACAATGAAATGCCACTCATTTAGCGAAGCATTCTTCTTCCACATGACCGGAGTTGTTGAACCAGATGTTGAGTGAGGCTCTGGGATTCATCACCCTAAAGAAGTACAGGTCTGATGCAAGAGTTGTACACGTTGCACACCTGAGTGGAATGTGGCGGTTTCTGAGCAGACTGGCGCTGTCCTTCCATTTGCGCCAAGCTGACGCGATTCGGCCCCACCCTCGCAGCAAAGCACATCACCACGATAGTGAAATTCTTTCACGATTTGAATTTCCTCATCGAAGCTTAATAGAAAGGTCGAAAAACCGATTTCTAATCGAACTGTCCACTCCGTAATGAAGCTGTGTGAAAGTTGTTCTGCTCGTGTGCGCATGCCCATGTTTGAGAAAAGCACGAACGTCTGAAACTTTGGCAATAAGCAAGTTCTAATAACACATTTCCTTATTATTCTCCCTTGAGATAGACCGTTGAAAGTATTTTATTTTCGTATCATGAATGAATAGATCTTCACACTGACTGCTGTCTCATAATTTTACCCTGTTAATCATAATAATTTGTTTTTCTATAGAATATTCTTTTCCTCCTTTAAAGACTCTTTTTAGAACTGGTGATTGTGTGTCTGTGTTTCCAATGATATTTCCAGTGGATTTTAGGAATAGGATGGCCGCGAACAGAAGACTACGTTTCATATCGGAGTAGGCAAAAACCATTTCTTTCTTCTTCTAAATTTTATGGCTAAGAGATGACGTTAAAAGCTATTTACAGGCCCGACGTTTCACGCCTTCGCGCTTCCTCAGGGGCAACACAAGCTAAAACCACAAGTAAGACCGACAGTGTAGGAGAGCGTGATGACAAAGCTCTGCAACCTTATATAGTGGTGTGCGGGATGTGAGAATCAGACTAAAAATCAATCAGTTCATGTTTGAGGTTAATGTTGGGCTTCATGCTCTTGATACAACGAACTTCACTCAAACGAGTGTCGACAGGATTCTTACATTTGTCCAAGATATCTAAAGAGAAGTTGTCAATAGACACAATATGCTTGCATTGAGATCTGTGGTCTGCCAGTGCACTGCCGGTCTTATTGTTAAAAGAACGCGCGTGTTCCATGAAACGTAATTTAAAAGGTCGACTAGACTGCCCAATATAAAAATTGGCACACCTGAGGAAGCGCGAAGGCGTGAAACGTCGGGCCTGTAAATAGCTTTTAACGTCATCTCTTAGCCATTTTAGAAGAAGACAGAACTGTTTTTTGCCTACTCCAGTGGATTTTGTATTTTCCACTGTTTATACAATGAAATTGATATGCATCATAATCATTTTTTGATTTGACATTTCTTCAGTGCTTGATCTCCTAAGTGTTGCATTGTGAAAGAGAGGAGATGACAGATAATCTCGGTAATCAATAGTAGTAGTTGCTTATGATCTCTTCACGCAGTGGAATTATTGCTGGGAGGCGACTGCTCACAACAGCTCAGCTGTGATAGGAGATCCTAGCTTCACAAAGTCATCGTCAGACTGGCTCTTAATTGCTGGGAACAGTTAAGGAAATGCAGCAAGGATTGTAGGGGAGAAGAAGTTGTGTATTTTCAGTTCAGTTGCATCATCAGTACATGTTTTATCCCTTCCTCTAACCGCAAACTAGCGTGCAGCGCATCAACCCTGTGAGAGCTACAGCAATGTAGACAGGTAGAGATATGATAGCAAAGCGACGATGGAATGAGTAGATGTCAGGCCGAACAACATGAAAGCGCGGATATGATCAGTTGACCGACATGTTAACTTAATTTCTCATTTGAATCAGTAGAGCATGATTGCAAGCATTTTTATCAACTAAACGCATTTATCCCTGTTTCTTTACTAAACATACAAGTAAATGTAATTTCAAAGTAAGAGGAAATGGCGTATATTCATCAAAGTTACATAAGAAATTTGAAGTTAATGCGTTCTGAGTCACCATTGAATTTCAACTTTCATCTTGTGATACTAAGAAAGGCAGTGATACTGCAAGTACTAACTATCTGTAGGAAAAGTGCTCAAATCTGACTAATAGCTTGAGTAATTGTGTAAAGTTTTATCAGCGGAATTTTCCTTAGATTTATATTAGTTGAACATTGAACTGGGTGTGTTAAACTGTGAAATTTTCCTAGTAAAGGTTCTGAATAAAATGATAATAAAACTATGCTTTGAATCATCGTCGGATTACTAAAGTCCTGTGACACGAAATTAATTTTATATCTGCTTCTAGACTATATTTTGAAATTAATAAAGTGATGGTGAACTACTAGTCATTGGTTGAAAATAATAAAGATTACACGGACCTAAGGTTACGACTCTCACTTCATCTAGGATGCAACGTGTGATAATGACAACCGTGATGATTGGCAATCCATTGAAGTAAATGTATGTCTGTAAGCCCTTAATTTAAATAAGCATGTAGTGCATTACTTCATAAAATTGCCAAGTTCACCACATTTACAGTGTTTAATATTACTAGGGAAAGTGCACTGACTGTGTATGAAACAATTTGCCTTATAGTTGTATGTTTTCCGTTGATGAAGACTACCGGTGGCGGTCGAGCAGGCCTTCCGGATGAAGATGGCGTTTTGATCAGGGCTGCGGAAGCGATTGATTTTTGTTTGCTTCCATCGCTTCCGCTTCCAATTATTGGAGACCGGATATGGGTTACACACCTACCTACTTTGAGCCCCTTTCTCATTACTTTCCATTTTCTGCGGGTTATGAGTTCTGACGTTGGCACTTCGCAGTCTCCACGAACTTTCTGCCGTAAACCCTAGCTGACTTGTATACGTTTTTTTGACTTGCCAAAGAAGTCAACTATTTTTCAAATTTACTGAGAATTTTGACCTTTTGGAAATTGTGAAATGAAGACGTCATATTTTCCCAACACGTGTGTAGTAACAAAAAATATTAAACTTCCAAGTCTGTTTGAGAATGCTACAATGAAATTGCCTCAAGACACACAAATCCGCATTGTGCAAAGTTGTCATTGATAAGATGATATTGAGGTTTTCTGATTTCGAATGCCAGTATTCTGACATAATACACCTTCGTTTTCATCATAATGACAGGGTTGCCGCGTGTACATGAAATTCATGATGTACATGAATTGTACATGAAAACGAAAAAGTGTACATGAAATTCATGATGTACATGAATTGTACATGATTTTTTTTGATTTATTTAAATGATATACTTGTGTATTGTTCGTGTGTACATGTCAATTGCAACAGTTTATCCTTTTTTTTCATAAAACCTGTTGAAATACTTTTTGAAGAACTTCAATATACGGAACTGATGTAGCTGTTTGAAAGTAAT
The DNA here is from genome assembly GCA_907163375.1 of Prostheceraeus crozeri. Lineage (NCBI taxonomy): Eukaryota > Metazoa > Platyhelminthes > Polycladida > Euryleptidae > Prostheceraeus > Prostheceraeus crozeri. Next base: position 49,440 of record CAJQUW010001499.1, on the reverse strand, counting down.
GAAATATTATCTCTTAATGTGAGGTCAACAAGATAATTTGCGATATCGAATAAAACATTAACTTATTAAATGAACGATCAATTGAAATTCTTTGGGTCACTTACTACGAGCGTATATTTTCATGTAGCGAGTATGTCCCATACATATCGTATGACCCACGTCCCACATCATATATAATCATATATCGTCGGTATATCCCATGCCCTTTCGACAGCGCGAATGTTGAATTCCTGAGTATGTCATCAAGAGCAAGGTGAGGCCGTTCCGTTTTGTGCGCTTTTTTTTCGGCTTTTCAAATCAAGGAACCGTCAGACATCAGACTGAATTGCAAACTATCAGAACAGCTTGTCCTGACAGTTCTTCTACACAATTTGGACGAAAATTTTGGCAGTTATCTACAAAATTTTGGGTTGTTACTGTTGTGTTTGTCATGTTACAAATACGTTGTTTTTGTTTCGTTATGATGTGTTCTTGTTTTTGTCAGCCGTCACTCAATCGAATAAGAAAACCTACGATGGTAAGCCACAATATTATTGGTTGATAGACCTTTATTATTTATTGAAGCCAAAAGATAATAAAGGACTTACTTCTATTCAAGTAAAATCTTTGTGTACTCCACATTTCCATGTACCGTAGTCATACCGAAAATTTTAAATGTTGCTATTTAATTCGTTGGTTCTTAATATGTAAGTGCGATATTACGAAAGCGATCCAGACAAAATATATAAGATTATGTTGTTGTAATTTAAATAGCCTCAAAAAGTGTTGATGCACTTATATAAAGCATAAAGCAAAATGCAGAGTCAAACATTAAAAAATGGTTGGTGATCCTCGTACGTGTGTGTCCACTTATCCTGAAGATTTTTTGTATAATTCAATTATAAATTATGTACTCATTTACTGTGTATTCATGTATTCCTATGGCAGGCCCATATCGAAATGGCTCATTTTAATCGAATCACTGTTTTTTAATAATCGTTCATGGGTATGTTATGAGATTTTAATCTTATCAGGTCTCTAGCGAACATACATGTGTATTGTATATTCAGCATGACTTCAAAAAGGACCATTGCGACGGCTGCAATGTCTTTAATGACAAATGGAAGGATGATCCTTGCCTTTTTCAGAGTGGTTAAAAGCGCCAACTGCTAATCAGAGCATATGCTGGGTGCAAAGTATGCGGTACGAATACGATATAAGTCTTATCCTCTTTATGTATAGCAGCTTTTGACTTCTCATGCAAAAGTAAATATTTTTTAGTGTATTCACACTTTCAAATTTTCATCTAAAACATGGATATGCTTTAGTTTTTGTAGGGAAAAAAAAACACCAGAATCGAATGTGAGGTTCAGGAAAATCAAGCAATACGATCAATGATTTGTTTTCATGGTACAAACTTTCTGAATCTTCTTTCTTCCAACCTCTGTCCAATCAAACGCACATGTAGGTTAAACCATTTCATCCGAACCAACTTTAGACGGTTTTGTTGAGAAAAGAGTGAGACATCTAAATCTGGAAGTCGTCATGACTCTTACTCTTGGTGTTGAAGACACATAAGTCGGCTAATAGCATTGACTTACTGGGCAAAAAATATCAGTGGAGTTTGCCCTGATTCTGATATAGCTTCAAAAATTCAGTAGTGGGTTTTCGAACGAAGTTTTCATGACACTCTTTTGTCACGGAATCAGTCCTTTTTTAACGTGAAAAGCAGGAATGACGGTCATGAAATCGTTTCCAATAGTCTTGTCGCAATCAATGTTTTGACAACCGAGAGTCTGAATACTGTTTCCCCCAAAAATCCCAAATGGATATCCCACGTTCGCTTTTATGATTCCATTGAGGAATACGTGTTGTTACACAATTCTAATGATTCTGTGGTTCTTTCTTCTCGAGTTCATGACTAAAGCTTACTGACTTATTGAAAGGTTTTTGTGAGAAATTTAGAAGGGATTGATCCAATTGAGGCCATCTTATTTGCCGTGTCTATGGACGGTTCCTTCAGTTAACTGGAGAGTTTTTGACGCAGTCTGATTTAGAAATCAAGCGAAGACTCCAGAATTTTTCCCGATTGTTAACAAGTAGGAAGCTGTGGACTTCATATTGTTCATCCGATCTTATCGAATGCGGCCTACTCCTTTCTTCCAGGGGTTCATTTGAAGTCAATGTCGGATTTTGAAAGCTGTTCTTACAATCTTTGTTTAAGGAATAGCTCCCAGCTCGGCCGTGTCCCGACTTCATCGAAAATAACTGGCTCTGTAATTGAGTTTTCCCAAACGATTCTGTGCTGTGAGGGGTTGGTATTGTGAAAATTCTTCAGTTTGTTGAAGCGTTTTGTCTTGTGCTTCCATCGATAATTTGCCAAAAGTCAATTGCAAAGAGGTCCGAAACCCAAACCAAAAGTCAAGTGTTTCGAAATCGAAAACTTTGAAAATGCCACTGAAGTCTCCTCTTTACAAGACCGAAACTTCATCTTTTTTTTCCAGTTGCATCGCATGGCCTTGTGGAACCATTTCGTCAACACGCTTCCAAGCTGTATCAGCCACTTCTGTCTTGTCCCCCCCCCACCATTCCTTTAACGATGAGCTCTTGGAGTGTCATGAAGTTCAGTTGCACGGAGGTAGGCCATACATTTCTTATTACTTATCGCGTGTCCAATTAATTATTATCTATTCTAATATCTTTTAGATACTTGCCCAAGAGAAAAACATGTGCTCATAACATCTGGAACAAAACTTATCGAATTAATGACAAATGCGTCTGTGAGACAAATGATGACCAAACTGATTTTGGAGGCAGTGGCAACCACTTTCCGAACTCCAGCGATTAAAACCACGTGAAGATTCTGGAATTTTTCGGAGCTAATGGAAGGAATGTTTTTGGTTGAAATGGGTGAAAAGAAGGGTTGGCCATTTCGATCTCCATTCTACAGTTATCCTGTCGTTCAGAAGGTAGTGTATTGTGTAGAAAGAAGTAATGTAATTATCATTCAACTAATAAACAATCTAATGTATATTGGCAGGCTCGCGTTTCTCTTTCTCCCAATGCGTCAAATTAATAAACAATGCTGGAGGAGGGCTGTTCGTCTCTTCTCTGGATCGGGTCCTTCACTTAGTGCAAAAAAGTTTGTGGTGAACTGATTCAAGTGGAATCTTGCCATACAGCAGTGGTGGGAAAAACTTCTGGAAGATAAATATTTTTTATTTCTTCCTACTGTGAGCGCCTTCAGAGAGCAAATTCGAAGGCCGAGTGGCCGAGATTGGACACATTTTATTGGAAACAATGTTGGATCGAAATCCAGAATATTCCCAGTTATGGTTATTCATACAGAAAGATTAACTGACATTGGCGCCACACGGCAATGCGACTGTGGAAAAAGGATTTTCGATACAGAAAAAGTCAAACGTGTGCGAGAAACTTGTTTAGAAGAGGAATCGATGATAGCTCGTCGACGTAATTTGTTGACTTTGTTGGGAGATACTGATAATGATATCTGAATTGGGCTCCAGAGCGGGCGTTGGGGGGGGGGGGGGCGTCAGGTTAGGGGTGGTCTCTATGGAGGTTGGGTGGGGAGGGTGGTGGGGTCGGGGGGGGGGGTGGTCGGGGATGGTGGTGTCTCTAGGGAGTGGTCCTGGTTGGGGCGCAGTGAGTGTGTCGGTGCCTGCGCCGGAGGGGGGGGAGTGGGGGGGGGGCGGGCATGCGGTGGGCGGGGGGGGGGGGTGGGGGGGTCAACATATGGGGGGGGTGCCAGTGGGATGGGGGTTGACCGTGTGGAGCGGTAAGCTTTTCGGGGGTTAGGGGGGGCTTGTGGATGGGGTGCGGGGTGGGGGGGGGGGTGCATTTGCGTCGGGGGGGGGGGTTGTGAGGGAGGGGGTTGGGGCTCGGAGGTGTCACCTAAGGGGGGCCCTCCTGTGGATTGTCTGCCTCCGCCTGTTGGGGGTGGGGGGGGGGGGCGTTGGGGGTCTGTTTGCGGTGGGCGGCGGACGTCGGGCTTTGGGCTGGGTGGTTGGCGGGTTGAGCTCGCGCCGGCTTGGTGGGGGGGTGGGGATGGCGGGGCGGTTTGGTTGGGAGGGGGGGTCAGGTGCGTTTCTGGCGATTCGGGGGGCTGGCCCGACGGAGGAGTGAGGGGGGACGCTGGTTTGTGGCGTTGCGCGGGAGGCTTGTGGGACGGGGGGACGCTGGAGTGGGGGGGGAGGGGGGTTGCTTTGGGTGGGGGGTCCCGGGTCGTGGGGTGGGCGGTGGGGGTGGGTGGAGGGGCCGGGGGGGGGCGCGGGAGGGGTGGGTGCCGGGGTGGGGGTGCGTTTCGCGGGCGGGGGGGTGGGGGGGGGGCACCATAGATGATTTCTGCCCATTATGCCTAAAAGCGGGTAGTAGAGTGCAGGCGGGGGGGGGGTGGGGGCAGGGAGGATCGCACCCAAGCGGCCCGAGGGGGTGGGGGGGGGCGGGGGAGGGGGGGGGGCACTGGCGCTCCTTCAGGGGCTCCCGTAGCGCTGGGGGGGGTGGGGGGGGGGGGGCGGCGGGCGCATGGTGGGGGGGTGGGGCCCCTGGGGCGCAGGTGGGCCGCCGGTCCCCGCCCCGGGGGTCAGCCGTAGGGTCGGGCGCGGCGTGTCTGGGTGAGGGCCTCGGGGGCTGTGTTGTGGCGGTGGGGGGTGCACCAACGGGGCGGGGAGCGTTTTGGGGGGGGCGCGGTCGGTGGTGGGGAGGGGGGTCAACTAGATGGGGGCGGGGTTGGCACTTGCGCGTCGCCCGAGGGCTCAGGGGTCACCAAATTTGTAGGATGGGGTCTCCAAGGCTCTCAAGCAGCGAACGCTCGCTGTAGCTGTCTCCATCGTGGGGTTGTTGTGTGGCGTCGTCATGGTGAGTGGGGTCACCGCTAAGATGGTTCGAGCCAATGAAAGGCTCCAATGCCCGGTTATTCGCGCTGCGTTGGAAGAAAGGAGTCGGAAAGCGACATCCAAATGGAAAACAGTAAAGCGGAAGAGAAGGAAATGAAAGCCGCTAAACTGCGATTGATTGAAATTGCAGTCAACTGAGCGACGTCTGAATGAGGAACGGAAAAGGCTCTTGACTCAGGAAAAAACAGTCATCCAAAAGAACTTTACAAAAATGATTTTTTCTGATATCCAGTGCTTTTAACCAAATTTGTTTGTAGTTATTTGATGGGATCTATTTTTGTTGTTGAGTCAGTTTTGATACGATATACGTAATTATACAACCATAAGTGGTACAAGTATACAATATAAACGATACAACACAGTATCCACATTATCTTGATGCGCTTTTTAAATAAAGACTCACTACGCATTTTTCAGAATCACAGCCAACATCGAACTCTTTGTTTTTTTGTTATGATGTGTGCCATAACTTCTAATATAATATGATAATATTTTAGAATTTCAAAGGCGCATATTTCATAACAAATTAGGTTATTTTAATGGATAGCATAAAAAGGACATCAAAAAATAGCCAGGAAGTACAGGTATTTATTAATGGACTTTTAAACTTTTATTTAAGTTTGATTTCCTCGTACATGTACATACTGTGGGTCAAGCTAGCACTGCGGTGCCTTGCATGTTTAATCATATCGAGATTTTTGAATTTAAACAAATGGATAGATCAAGCTACTCCAGATGATCAAGTATTTTTTCAGCACCTATACAAAGTACTTTACAAAGGTACTGTGCGTAGGGCGTGTGTTATGTGTGTGTGTGTGTGGAGGAAGAGAGAGAGAAGAGATCGTATATATTTTGTTTTTTGTCAAAATAGAAATGCTGAAATTTTTACAAATCAAAATAAATACAAACACGTGTAAAAGTAGGCATAGTGAACTCTATTGGCCTTGAAAATATGTAGACCTTCCACATCAGTTAATTGTAAACGATTTAATTCCTTTACCTCATGCTTACTACTCAACATAATACAAAAAATCTGTGTGCATGAAATGTACATGAAATGTACATGAATTGTACATGATTTTTTTGTTCGATAAAACGCGGCAACCCTGTAATGAGAAAATTAGAAGTAACCACATTTAGTAGTGCAGGTACCAATTTGTAATTAGGTGTAATAGGGCAAGCACTAAATGTGATAACTATTATTTAACTCATACCAATACTTAAGGTCAAAAGTCAGAATTCCCCCGCCTCGCCCTGACACTCGAATTAGTATCATGTCATCACTAGTATCATGATACTTTCGGGAGCTGAGGCAATCGTCGGACATTCGCTCCGTTTCCGCACCGCTGGTTTTGATATTTTTGTTAGATCAGCAAGTTGTACTCCCCAAATGGAAAACATTGACTGTGTAGGGCATGATCTAAAATATATTCGGAAAAGTCAAGCAATCAGGCGATTAACGCAATATTTGACTTTTGTAAATGTGTTTGACTGGTAGTCCGGGAGCTAGCGTGAAGTTGTGCAGGGAACGAGGTAGTACATAAAACTTTCACATAGCATAGTACACCTCTAACCTACTGCAAAACTTCGCATCTGCCGGATGCAGATATCATAATTGCTTTTCAGAAATAGAGGAGGATAACCACAATCCTATGTATATTCCAGTGGTAGAAAATTCTGACATTTAAGAGATGTTGAGCTTCCATTGTTTTCGAAATTTTTAGCTCGTAAAAGTTAAACAAAACAAATTAGTAATTTGTTGGAACTGGTTATTTATAGAAATCATCCACAGATCATGAGTCTTTCAAATGAGTTATCATTCAGTGGACAGAGGATGAAGTAAAGTGTACGCAAACAGACAACTTTTCGTTAAAGGTATATCAACAACAATTTCCTGAAATGTTCTATGTTAAAATTTGCAGTCTAACACCAACGAAAAGTGTTGTGTTTTGTGACACTTTAGCTTCATCCTCTGTCACTGAATGTGATAACCTCATTTGAAAGATCATGATCTGATAGATGATTTCTAATAATAATCCGCAATTCGATCCAAAATACCAATTTGTGTGAACTTTTAATGAGCGCAAAAAAACCGAAAAAATGGAGTCAACACCTTAAATGTCACAATTTTACCATTGGAAATACATAGGATTTTGTTATCCTCTCTATTTCTGAAAAGCAAATGATCTGATCCGGCAGACGCAAAGTTTTGCAGTAGGTTAGAGGTGTACTATGCTATGTGAAAGTTTTATGTACTACCTCGTTCCCTGCACAACTTCACGCTAGCTCCCGGACTATGGGCTTAATGTCTACGGTTATCTGGATTTAAGCTTTGTCATCGACCAACTGTAATTGCCAACCATGATTTGGAAATACTAATGCAATTACGACAGTTCTCAATGACTATCCTAGTATTTGAAAAGTAGACCTGTTAGTAGGCGATCACTGGTGCTCGTGATAACCAAGACCTTAGCGTTGGCCCTGTGTCTATATACCCGATGAAGATAATTGAGGTCAAGCGGTTATACACCACTCATGATAAGGTGCAAAATGCGAGCTAGCATGACGAACGAATTTTGGTTAACAGAGAGAGAGAGTTAGGTTTCGGCTTCATTTGATAGAATTCCATGTCAGTATTGCACTTCCTCTTCCTCGTGCTTTATCCCAAATAATATTTGAAAGAATGTTGAAGAAGCTCTAGTTTGTGTTTATAACTGAATTGCGATGTTTTCCTGCCCTACCCTCCGATCAGGCAATTTTCTGTCGTTGCTGCTGGCAGGAGTGTGAACTGTGAGGTTGTTTATCAAATGTTGTATCGTTGCTTCGCTCCCTGGCGTAGAGAGAAACAGTAGCGGTAAATAAACGTTTCCTTTGATGCCAAATCTCTGCGGTTAGGAGTGACCACTGCATAATGAATTAGAACTTAAAGGATACTTAAGGTTTGCCTTAATCATTATTGATGCGCTAATAATTCCCTCTTCGTTCAAATTGTGAAATCCTTATCCGAGATTTCTTCGTTAGCTGCACAGTTTTGAATTGTTAATTGGAATTCTCCAATTATTTTCATTTTCTATCACTATACAGGAGAAGATTTCCTAAAATTTTCATGCTTTAGTTGAAACAAGTTGTGCATATAAAGGTAAGACCACGTATAATAGAGGATGTCTTAGTGGGTCAAGCATCATTTCACATGTGTTCTGTATAATTGAAATTACAAACTGCACCATTTTTATGTTTTTTCTAATCTTGATTCTAAAATAGCGATTTCAATTCAAAAATGACATAGTTCTCCAAAATCTGCAAAATCATTCGGACTTTTATCTATCCAACAGAGGACTTTGAAGGGAAAACGTATCTTTTTTGACCGGTAGGTGTTATCAGCATGAAGTTACACTTTTTTGATTTTGAGCTTCGATGCCGTCAACCACATAAATATTGCGAATTTTGCATTACTGGGCAACACTCAATCCACAAATACAACAAAACAATAAAGTTTAAAATTAGAAGGTAAAGCACCGTTACTTAAAATGTGACGAGATTAAAAGGATAAACCAGGCTGCTGAAGAATCACGCATGCTTCGCAGGTATAACGGACTTATCACTAAAAAAAAGGATTTTGAATACTCAGGCAGCGAAATTTTCTGTGATATCAAATTTTGTTCTTCAGTCAGGTTTATTATTTTACCCATTTTAATGTACTACTGCCTAAGAATATCAAGAACAACAAACTACTAGTTAGGTAAACTGATCAAAAATATTTTGATGATGATTTTGTCTGTCTTGCAAGATTTAATTATATGCATAACCAAACCACTGATAATGAAACAAATCATGAATGAAAACCAAACTTAAAGTTTAAATCCTCAAGATAAATCGCAAAATGATTATTCAGATATTACTACTAGCATATTATTACTTTAAACCTGTGTGGGCTTAATGAATTTTCATGCTTTATTGAAAGCATAAGATTCTCTATTACAGTTTGCCAATGTCAGTGTAAGAATTTTCTCTCGGATCGTGATTTGATATTTGCAATCAATTTCACTCTAGATACGAGTATCTCGTCGTTAGAGGGAAATACACGGAATTTTCGATACAGCGTACTATATTTTGGGCCACCAGTATGGCAACCGTTATATCCTGCTTTTGAATGAGGAACAATTGAAATATTTATGGGAAAAGTTTTTTTTCTTTGTTTGTTAGGCTGTTGTCATATTTCAGATGAAAAATATTTTTGTCATATCGACGTCATATTTTAAATGAAAAAAGACTTTCTAGTTCTCGTATCACATATTTTATCCACCTTGATATCGATTTATCCACTTATGATAATACATCAATATCGATGATTGAATGTTATGTGATGTATGACATTGAGATGATATTTCATAGCCTCATTCCATTTTTACATATGAGCCTAACAAATGACCTTGAAATTCAACCAGGAAATATATTTGTTGAGATTATCACATGGATTACGATTTTCAGTCGTTATTTCTGTAAATGAACCAAACATTTTGTTGATTCTGGTAATTCGTTCAAAAATTCAACAAATGTAAAATGGGTGGGCTATTGTTATCTTTTATTTTCCATCCAGGAATCCCGTCAAGACAGTGTACATGTCAAATGATCGCATTGTTCAACGATGAACACCGCTGTTGTTTGAAGGATTTCGCCAAACAATCTGATTTGACTTAGGCTGCATATGGTCTTGACGGCATTCTCCAATAGAAAAGAAATCATCAATGCAATTAATAGGAACACAAAATATATTGTAATCAGGGGTGCGGAAGGGTGAATATCAATAAGCGAGTGCATTTGCTGTAAATTTTTATCTAAAATTAGAAGTTTTCGAAAAGTGCTCATTTTGGTAGATCGTCGAAATCATGTCTTCAGTGACAGATACATGACATTTTTAGAACTCAATTTCATGTCAGGATTCTATATCTAATGGTTTAAAATATGTGAATTACATGCTCGACTAATTTACGTTACTATTCTGTTTGATCTTTCTTAATCATTATTCACATGTTAATTGCGGCTTTTAAACGTAAGGTTGAAGAGTTTCTAGTTTATTTAACCCATAGGACGCGTGTTTATCGATGTATTAAGGTTGCGTCTATTACGGAGCCATGATTTGCCTAATTTACGTTACCCTACTCTTATCCTAGCAGAGTTGGCTTATAGATTTATACATTTCCAGCAGTTCATTCCATATATCAAAAAATCATGCTTGAAATACAAATTTAATGGAGAACATGTTGCAAAATACACTATGCAAATACGCATAAATGTCTTTGTATGCAAGTCTAGAAGTACCTGTTTATAAGCACAACAGTCGGATAATTTGGCGCGATGCTTCCGGTGGATTCTGACTTTTGTTTTGTCCTCAGTCTCCTCCATCCATCTTTATGGGAGCTCAAAAGATGGGCTTCTTTTGGTACAAGTGCCGTCTAACAGATGAAAAGTCATTTCAAATAAAGCAATTGGCGATGATTTTGCTAATGATTTGCGTGAGTATAGGCCTACTTCAGTATATGGATAACCTGGATGCTCTACAAAGATGCCTTAATAGGAATTTACACATTTGTCGTACGTTTGCATAATACAATACAATCAAAATAAATATCAGTCTATCTCACTAACAAATAAATAGGCAATAGGGCCTATGTTGCATTTCAGTTGATTCACTGTTTGATTGATTAAATAAACAGCCAAAAAATTAGACATTTTATTCATTATGTAAATTACTCTTCTTAGAGAAAGTTACTCTTCTTCTTCAGCAGAATTCAACTTACCCTTTCTGAGATCAATGAGTATTCTTCATTTTCGTTTATGTTGTCATAGTAGTAACTAGGGTTAAAACGATAGTGAAATTTTCATTATCGATATTATCGATATTTCAAAATTCTTTATCGATACTATCGATATTAATAGCGATATACATCTTGTACAACATACCAAATGTACATCTTGTTGATTTGCAGAGATCATGGAATACCTTATAAATGCTAGTACTACCTCTAGGGTGATTGGCCTGCTATGATTATTACTGATAAATCGTTGTTACGCTTGAGCATTTCTATTGCTGAATTTCCACATGTGTACTGACAAACTGTATTGGATCACAGTATTCTGCTAAATAACATGCACCTAATAACTTTTGATTCCTGCATTCTATGTCACTGTATCTCTATCACAAATCAAATTGCAACAAAAAATATCAGCAGAATTTTTTCTGACTTACACATCACAAATACAGTACTACATTAGAAATTAATTCCAAATTATAAAACAGTTTAAATGTTGAAGTAATTTTTCATGTCTGTGTAAAAATGTAGGACCTTCTTCTGCACTGACTCTGATGGATGGTCCATAGCAAGTGTACGTGTCACATTAAAAAGTCGGCCCTGGTATATTTATTCAAAAAAATGCTTGAAAACTAAAACTTTCTGAAACCACTAATTTACGTGATGTAACGTAAATTAGTAATGTGTACAGTAACGTAAATTAGTTTTTAAATATTATTGTCTCTATCTCCATGAAGACGAATCCGAACAACACAGTGAACGAATTTTTGACATAAGTACATTCTAGAAATATATATATATCGCACAGGAATAGAAGCTCCTTCACCTAAGCTTACAATCATGGTAACGTAAATTAGTATCTTATCCATAACTTGCACCTAAGAACACTGATCAATGAAGGATAATCGTATGATGTATAAACAATGGTTAATTTTGAATCAAACTTTTAAAGCATGATGTATTAAAGATCTTGAGACAGTGCCAGCAAAATTTCAACTATGACATCTTGCATTTTGAGATGAATGTGGACTTGGTAACGTAAATTAGTTCAGTTTAGGGACAAATATAAAAGCGCTCGTCTTTCTGTCCTAAACGTTTTCAACCAACATAGATCATATTGGAACGACTACTTGTGTATGTATAGTCGCTAACACTCAATCAAGCATGCTTGCCTCAACCGGGATTGACGCACGTCTCACAAGTGTTGACACTTTGACCGTGGGGACAGTGAAAACAGGTATTTTTGTTCACTTAGCAGTTATTGGTTGCACTGCAAACAACCGTATATTGTCTTCGAACTTCATCTGTTATGTGAATGAGTCATCTTATAAGTGCAGAGTCGAGTGAAGTCAGGTTGAACAGCAGATCAAAACCGACAGGTCGCTACAGCGTGGGGACACGAAATATGGCGAAATGCACTCCCTTATTGATATTCACCCGGAAGCGATCGTTTTCATTGGAAGCGGAAGCGAATGCCCGATATCAGAATACTAATGACTGACATGATACTAATTCGAGTGTCAGGGCGAGGCGGGGGAATTCTGACTTTTGACCTTAAGTATTGGTATGAGTTAAATAATAGTTATCACATTTAGTGCTTGCCCTATTACACCTAATTACAAATTGGTACCTGTATTACAAAATGTAGTTACTTCTAATTTTCTCATTATGATGAAAACGAAGGTGTATTATGTCAGAATACTGGCATTCGAAATCAGAAAGCCTCAATATCATCTTATCAATAACAACTTTACACAATGCGGATTGGTGTGTCTTGAGGCAATTTCATTGTAGCATTCTCAAACAGCCTTGGAAGTTTAATATTTTTTGTTACTACACACGTGTTGGGAAAATATGACGTCTTCATTTCACAATTTCCAAAAGGTCAAAATTCTCAGTAAATTTGAAAAATAGTTGACTTTTTGGCAAGTCAAAAAAACGCATACAAGTCAGCTAGGGTTTACGGCAGAAAGTTCGTAGAGACTGCGAAGTGCCAACGTCAGAACCCATAACTCGTAGGGAAAATGGAAAGTGATGAGAAAGGGGCTCAAAGTAGGTAGGTGTGGAACACATATCAGGTCTCCAATAATTGGAAGCGGAAACGGTTGAGTGGAAGTGGAATAAAAATCAATCGCTTCCGCAGCCCTGATAATAATAAAAATCAAAAATTTTTTTGTGACTAAAATTTCATTGTTTATGTAGTAATTTTATACAAAACTCAGAGCAATGCCTCTTTCTGCAGGAGCATGCTGTGCGTTGGTCTACCCGCGGTCAGCCAGATGGTCTCACAACGAATGGTGTGCTCATCCATCGTCCACCTTTTACCGACTCTTCCCCTGCTTGCTGGCGAGAGATATCCGTCGGTGGCAATGTCTACGAAATGAGAACCAACAGGACCACACCGAATCGTCATGAAATGGTAAGTGGAGAATTAATCAAGGAGCATTCTTTCCAATAAATCTCAGGGGAGCTTTTCCCTCTACCAAATAGTGTTGGAGTTCGAATGTCAAGAGAGATTGCTTTTAGAATTTATGAAAATTAAATACGGCTTTATTCTGATTATGAATGAATGAATGAATTAGCGTTTATTGAAAACAAAAAATATAAATCTCGCACCTCTAATGGTAATCTGGGAGGTGGACATGCAGAAGAAAAACATTTAAAAACGGCAGGTGAAGTCAATTTACATAAGATGTCTATTCGTGACGCTCCTAGAAGATAATCACCACTGGTAAATGAGAAAGGAAGTTTAAGGATAATGTAATTGCTTGCATGAGCTCATTGATTCATTAAATAAAAGTGCACGCGAGTTGATGAAGGAATTCAATCTCCGAGTAGTGTTGATGTGAGGCAAGATAATTCGTTGACTTCGATTGGATATCGATGGCAAGTGCCTGTGCAAGATATGATGAGTGTCCGAAAGAGATTGCCGGAATAACCTCAATGCAATCATCTTCTTACGATCGGAATTGTCTAAAATTGAACATCTGTCACACATCTGATCCTTGAATCGTACGAAAGGCTCTTCTACACAAAATCATAAATTTGCTATCAAGAGTTGCAGCAGGTGAAACAAAAACAGGTGATGCGTAATCAATTATTGATTGTACAATTGAATTGTATACAAGTACAAGTTGGTCATGATTAAGAACACTTTTCAAAACTCGAAGGACATACAAACGTCTGGAAACGTTTGAGACAATGTGATCAAAATGCCTGGACCATGTAAGCTTATCATTGAAAAAGAGACCTATAATTTTCAAATTGGTCACATTTTGAATGTTAGAAACAGGACGCATAGGAAATTTTGAAAAATTTACATTAGGTGACTTTGATTTACTGCTGTTAATGCACCGGTATGAAGAATAAGAATAATTTAGGAAATTCACTATTAAATCAAATGAATTAGGCCCATTATCCTGCATTATGAGTGTAACAACGAAATGAAAAATATATTCAAGTTGTAATCAAGACACAATATATATTACACATGTCATACAGTATATTACACGATGGTACTTGACAAGCACATCTGTGAAGGAATATATATTCGGATGTGTTTCATGGATAAAATAATTCTCTGATGTGTTCACTTCCATAATCGTTCTTCGCAATGAAAAGATTTTGAGAATCTTTCTCTTTAAGGGCTTGAAAAAACTCAATTGACTTTCTCAAATTTGATAGCTGAGTATGTTGCAAAATATTTGCTGTTGTTTGTATAATTGCATCACATTTTGAATTAGGATGACGTTTCAATTAGACATCTATTCCCTCTAAGTATCAATGCAATGTCAATCGCTCAAATGGTTTCACAAATGTGTCATATCCCAATTGGTCATACAACTATCAGATATACAATATTAACAAAACATCTGATAAGAAACTGGCTCAAATACATGATTTGTTTTGGCGCAAAAGCATTGCACCTTCATTGCATAACTGAAATATGTGGCGCAAATGCATGACGTCCGTTTAACCGCATTTGATGGTTGTCACACCATTCCTTTAAATGGAAATTTCAGATGACACAATAGTCAAGTCATCAATATCATCATACATAGGAATAATTAATGTGATATCATCGGCATATTTTGTTACTTTTACACATTGATTCAAAAGCAAATAACTTGACAAATACAAGACAAAAAGATACGATGACATCTTTGATCCTTGTGGAACACCACTGGTAACATTGAGCAGACGAAAAGATAATTATTTCGCCAGTTAACAAAGCGATTGCAATCTTTGGTCCGTAATTTCTCAATGCAATCAAGGAGAAGATGGTGAGGAATACAGTCGAACGCATGTGACATATCAAATGTTTAAATCCGGACAACCGTTCTTCCTCCAAGCTTTACAGACTGTGTCATGTATTACAATCAATGCGCATACAGTAGAAGAATTGGGTCGATAAGCAAACTGACATTCATCATAGTTATCTATTAAATCGTCATAAAAATGCTGCAGCACAACATGTTCAGAGTTTGCTAACAATTGGCAAAAATGATGTAGGCCTAAATTCATCACGTTTCATCGGTACAGTTTTCACAATTGGGCACACATCTGCAATTTTCCAACAATCTGGGACAATCCCCTTTTCAAATGAAAGATTAAAAAGATGATACAATGGTGAACACAATGATTCGGCAGATATTTTTAACAGCAAAGGAAGGATGCCATCACTATCAGGCGATTTGTAGTTTTTTAATAAAATTTTAGTAGTTTGAAGACTTGAGGCTTGGTGCAGATGGGAAGAGTAGCACAATTGTCCACTGGGAGAAGTGGAAACTGATGACTTGCTTCAAAGTAATTAGCTGAGTTACGATTTATGCAATCCACCGCTTCGCAAACATCAGAATATAGTGAGATTATCTTATTGGTTGACCTGTCTTCTTTTTTCCCCAAGAATGTCTTTTAACATTGACCTCACGCCTGTTGGGGATTTACTCATATTGGCAATCCATGTTTTCTTAGATTTACATTTTTCAATCTGTATTTTCGCCTTGAAATGTTCATACAAGGTCCAGTTTCCGTTGTGATAAGCCTGCCTGCGTTTGTTTATAAGGCCAATTTAATTGAATTAAAACTGGAGTAACCCACGGTTTGGTTTTGGGTGTAAACTTCACATTAGATGTAGGAAATGATATGGTTGAGTTGATTTTGTTGTAGAAAGACTCACAACTATTATTCACATTTCTGACTCGATGATAGCATTCCAATCAACCTTAGAAATTGCCGACTGAAAAAGTTCGAGATTAGATGTTCGTAAATCAAGAACTGTGTGAGAATGGTGATTGTTGTCTATGGGAACATGATTATAAGCGATCATTACAATTTTGTGCGAGTTTGTAGCAGTTCCAAGGGGAGGAGCCATGGTAACTTTGAAATCGTCGATTGAGTTCTTGTTATAAAAAAATAAATCTAAGGTGGCATCACCAAAAGTAGGCTCACCAAAAGACGACATTGAAAGGTTAAAATGCTTCGTAAGAAGCGAAAAGTCACACCCGTTGAAGTCACCACATACAAAAATGTCGGCAGCAGGAGAGCAACACAAAAGGTCGTAAAAAATTTCTATTATAAATTTCCTGAATGATTTTGTCTGATCAACTGATAGCTCAGGTGGAACATACGAACACAACAAATCAGACGTCTTATAACCTTTGAACTTATCGTAGAATCGACTCCTTTCAGTTTAACAATACTTATAGCCTCTGGTGAAATATTGTGAGAGACATAAATGATTGTGCCACCACCTCGGCGATTATCCAAGATGTCATCGCATCTATCTTTACGAAAGGAAGAACAGCTATTTATACTCATGAGGTCATTATCAATGCAAGAAGAATGCAAGAATCCTACCAGACGCACATCTTTTGCATGGCAATTTGATCTATTGTAGATTTAATTTCATTGTTGTTGATTGCTGATATTGAGTCCTGTCCTGATTGATGTAAACCCCTTTATACCCAGGAAAAGATCTTTTGCTTCTTTCAATAGCGAATTCTTTGCGCGTGGATTCTTACTTCAATCAATCAGATTAATTTCATCAATTTACTCCTGCCACCTCTGCGCTTCCCAATACTGTGAACTTCTTCAATACACTCCGAGCCATTAATGCCCAACGTACGAAGTAGTTGAAGACATTTTTATGATCGTATTCTCTGCGGACGTCAAGTAAATCTGATGTTGATTCCGCGATGCCTGAAATTATAACATTCGTCCTTCACCGATCCCTTTCCATTACTTCATTCGCTGCTATTTCCATTACTTCTAATTCGCGGGATTTTAAACCACAGATCTCCTTTTCTATTTCTCTGTCATGACTTTTTAAGGAGTCATTCTCTTCTTTTAGTTCAGCAACCGACAAATTCAATTCAGTTACAGTTTGCAGTTGCAGTTTTCAGTCACAGTTGGTTTCTTAAAGAATTGATGATATGATCACGCGTACTTTCAATCTTGTTCGATAAATCTTTCACGCGACCATCAATTAAAACTTAAATATCATTTAACGTGATAGTAGATGAAGAGCCAGATCGTGTGCGAACTCCTTTTGGCGTTTTGTCAGACATGAACAATCAAATGATGACGAGAGACACTGAATGAACAATAACTGGTGCACAATGAGGATGACGTCACAAAAAATCGATATTCCAAGATCAGTCGGACAGGGGTCTCTTGCAATGTCTACCTCGATCAGCTGACAACTGCAGTGCACTGACAATACCAGGTGTTCCTGTGCAAAAGAACAGTAGAGTGGAACCACAGAATTGGATTGTTTAATCGCATCACTAGAAGTGCAAACTGATTCAAGCACAGAATTAGACAGGTCGTCTCTTCTTCCGTTTGACTAGAAGGGAAGCATTGGAACGTGCAACGTCATTGAAATGGCACAATCTGCTGACTAAATACCATAGCAATCGAACAATGAGAAGCCAGTTCAGCATTAAAAACGACAAATTGTACAAAGTTTCTGTGACTGTTATCAACCGGATCACACAGCAAAGAGACACAGTCGATGTCAAGTTCTACAGAGAAGTTTGTGAACGTTTTTTCATGCGCCTGCTAACTTTTTTTAAAATGATCGGAGGGGGCCCAAATTATCGAGAAAACTTTGCGCCCAAATGATCTGAATTTTCGACTCTGAAGGAATCATGGCGGTTCGGTGCATTTTGAAGGTATTTAGTGCATCTCCGCAAGCACGCACGACTATTTTTCCTATCTCTGCAAGGTATTAAAAATTTCTTTTTGCCCACTTATTAAGTTCCTGCATGTGCCATTTGTTTGAATCAGTTTGCACTTCTAGCAAAGTGACACAGATAAACAATCTAATTCTGTGGATTCAAGACAATGGCACATCCAGGAACTTATTAAGTGGGCAAAAAGAATTTCTTAATACCTTGCAGAGACAGGAAAAATAATCGTGCGTCGCATATTGCTGTGAATTCCTTCAAAATGCTCCGATCGCCACGATTCCTTCAGGTTCGAAGAATTCAGATCATTGCGCAAAAGTTTTCTCGATAATGTTGGGCCCTCCTATCATTATTACAAAAGTTAGCAGGCGCATGAAAAAACGTTCACAAACTTCTCTGTAGAACTTGACATCGTCTGTGTCTCTTTGCTGTGTGATCCGGTTGATAACAGTCACTGAAACTTCGCACAATTTGGTGTGTTTAATGTTGAACTGACTTCTCATTGTTCGATTGCTATGGTATTTAGTCAGGAGATTGTGTCATTTCATTAACGTTACATGTTCCAATGCTTCCTTTCTAGTCAAACAGAAGAGAAGACCTGTCTAATTCTGTGGGCTTGTCTGATTGGCCGAGCACGCGCTGTGCAGAGAAGAGACGCTAATTCTGTGAGTGGAACTCTTTCACGAATCACTGAGTTGCAAAGATCACCGAGCAAGACCATGAACAAAAAAATCCACCAGTAGACAAAAGACCAAGCTGCCAATTGCAAATCCGATGAGACAAAAAGAAAGATAACAGGATCACGATGCCGACGATGCAAAACTTTTCCTAAACATGACCAAAACTCGATAGGACAAAAGCCAAAGCACAGACATGACCACCACTGACAAGAGCGCGTCAATTATTTGGAACAAAATTCCATGTTGGGGAATGTCTGATGAACTATCTCAGTATTAGCGACATGCGGATTTCCAGATAATCTAATTAATGATAAATTACTAAGTATTTTTTATAAGTTTATAATCATAAATTTTAAATAATTCCTCTCTAAAATTCCAGAAAAATCAAAGCCATGTAATGATGTTATGAAGAAATCCCTAAGAATGAGTTCGTGGAACAGATGTTAACGATGAAATGTACTTGTGTAGCTGTCGTACACATAATTAGACAACCTACTTGATCAGTCTTCGAATCATGTTCTCATGTTTTTCATATTATAGTGATAAAACTCACTACTTAATCGAAAACTTCATTAGTAGTATGCATAATATTCCTAAATACAGAAGCGAGGTTAGATATTCTTGTTTTGAACATGTATAACTGTATCGAGTGTAACTCCCGAGCTGATGAGATGTTCAATAGGATCATCAGCGGGACACGTTGTTTTCATATCCAACCACTTAAGCTCAGGTCATAAATCAGTACTATTCATGAGGTTGTGAAGCGTGCTATTCATCCTCTAATGCTATGGGCCCATGAAAATGAAAGAACACACCAAAGATTTACTGTTCGGACATCTGTAAAGATATTTTCATTGGTAGCCGACTGATTTATTATCTTGATATCGAAATAATGGCATGTTTGCAGGTGAAAACGTTAAGAGCATGAAGTACAAGAAATCTCTCTTTTACCAATTTTATTTGCGAAACCTGCTTCATATTTCTAGAAAATCTCTTCAATCAAAATGCTAAGACACATGAAAAGTTTGATGTTTATACATTCATAGGCACTACTGCAGTTTAGTGCACCCTAAAACAACGGCGCATTCTCCCGCAAACGATGACTACGCACATTACACCGAAGCGCGCGCTCGGTGTAATGTGCGAAGACGAAGACGAAGATACTCATTTATAACTATAGGGAAGAACGAACGGCATTCATTCTGTTGATTAAATCATGTTGTTCTCACATGTATTTTAGGGTGCACTAAACTGCAGTAGGGGTAAAAGAGGGTGCACTAAACTGCAGTAGGGGTAAAAGAGGGTGCACTAAACTGCAGTAGGGGTAAAAGAGGGTGCACTAAACTGCAGTAGGGGTAAAAGAGGGTGCACTAAACTGCAGTAGGGGTAAAAGAGGGTGCACTAAACTGCAGTAGGGGTAAAAGAGGGTGCACTAAACTGCAGTAGGGGTAAAAGAGGGTGCACTAAACTGCAGTAGGGGTAAAAGAGGGTGCACTAAACTGCAGTAGTGCCCATTCATAAGCAATTATCGTTGATCCGGCCTGATGCTCAAGTGTAGCCACATGTACATGTATGATTGGTGACATGGTAGGTTAGAATATGTATGCTCGGTCAATCAATTCGAGGCACTGGTTGATATGAAATCAACATTACATATACTTGCTCAGTGAATCGGAATTCAGGATGACTTTTCGTGGGTTGATAAAATGGTTACTGGCTTCAATTTGCTAATGTGCAACAGAATATTACATTATATTCATGTTGTGCTAATGTAACTATACGTACAAAACATTGTCAATTTTCAACGAATATGCAAACACAAAACCCATAGTGAATGGGCAGCAAGCCACGTCAGTTTGCTCAGAATATCTCCTAGTGCTTACACAAAAAATGAAGATTTCATGATAAGTTTAAGTATTTTTTATGTTGTTATATTCCTAAATGGGAACATTAGGTGACAAAAGTTCAAAGTCTGCTGTAGCGTTTTTGGTGCACCATTTGAAAAGAGGGTCGTACTATTAAAGGAAAATGCCAGGTATGGAGTAAAACTTCACTTTGACTACACCATATTGTCATCGTATTCTTGCCTTTAGCATTCACCGAATCCTGTAGCAGTGAATGAATAATGGCATTATTATCATAAGGTAATAAGCTTGCAATTATTTCAGACTTCTTCCGAAAAACGAACTTTTATGTACAAATCATGGCTGAGAATTTAGCAAAGTATGTTAAAAGACACCAGTCAATTTAGGAAAACATCGAAGGTGGAGACAACATACATGACAGAAGCAGAGATGAAATTGAAAAGAGCTGCAGATCTCGTTATCGATTGGCTTTCCGAATTTTTGAAATAAGTCAATATGCTACTTATTTTATAAAGATCAAGATCGATCAATTTGCATTTTTAGTAGCACAATGATACAAGTCGGATGTACTTTTAAAAACTTGAAATCATGTTGCGATATGAGATGCAATTATTGATTGGATATCCGCTGAC
Source organism: Prostheceraeus crozeri (assembly GCA_907163375.1). Classification (NCBI taxonomy): domain Eukaryota; kingdom Metazoa; phylum Platyhelminthes; order Polycladida; family Euryleptidae; genus Prostheceraeus; species Prostheceraeus crozeri. Next base: position 28,371 of record CAJQUW010001499.1, on the reverse strand, counting down.
ACCTAATGTACACCAGGGTGTCCGCGCTCCCTGGAAAACCTTAAAAATCTGGAAAATGAAATTTTACCACCTTTCAATCTTTTTTCGTCAATAATATTAATTCATGGCACCGAAGTAATCCATGCTAATGAAGAAACTCATGGTACCATCTTAAGACAAAACATCTTCATGATACTTTGCATAAGACCCCTCTGATCTAGGGCTCCGAACGGATCATGATCCGATCCGGTGGTACCGGGACGGATCCGGATCACAACTTTAATTTACCGGATCGGATCCGGATCATAGTACTGATCTGATCCGGTAGGAGCCCTACTCTGATCACAAGTCATTACAATCCGTAGGTCCCCTCTAGCCACTCATGGGCCCACTCTGACGATGCATGGACCTTTTTTGACAAGATTATACATCATCCATGTTGTATACTCGCTACGTGATTTATGTTTCCTTGTTAGGCTCTTTGGCTCTTTAGTAGTTCCCCTCTTCTATACCGTACATACTAAATAAACGATCGCCATAGAATTTCAAGGCAAATTGCTATTTTCTCCTTATAAATCAAGTTTTTATATTAACATATGATTGGTTAGCCGATGCCTTCGTCATGATGAGAAAACCTGACTACGTACCAGTACCAATTAAAGACAGTGTGTTGCTAAAAGTTCATGACGATCGATTTATGTATGCATTCTAGGAGAATGATGTCTGGCTTGGGCTTACTTAAAATTACAGGCCGATTAGAGCTTGCTTGTAGAAATTCTGAATACCGGTACATTATTATGAGCATGTTATTTTATTCTACTCAAAACATTTTATTTATATTCGTATTCGTCTTCTTGATTGCAATACATCATTGACACCAATGGCGATTTATTTTATGAAAACTACATAGTGTGGGTGCATGTATTCAAGAAGTAAACCATACATTGTGAAACTCATTGTACACGCCAAGAAATTTTGACTCACAAAACCCTCCCTCATTTTAAAACAACATAAGCTCAGAAAAGTTGTAATTCCTGCTTGATATAATTGCCGAGAATATGTTTTATACATTCCAAGAGGTTTCGCATGCAGCGCTTTAAACAGCTTAAATTCTACCAGTCATACCCCTGAGAGGCCTGAGGTTTTGGCTGCGGCGCTTTGTAAAACACAAAAATTCTACTAGTTACACTCCCAAAAGTCTGGTGGTCCCTCTTGCGGCGCTTAAAAAACACATAAATTCTGCCAGTTATACTCCCAAAAGTCTTGAGGTTTTGTCTGTGGTACTTTGCCTCAATGTGGTTGAGTTCTAAGTAATTAGTATCTGTGGCCTTAGTGCATTAATGATCAATGTATTTTTAGTCGCAGCATAGGGTCTATGGTGTGTAGGTATATAACACATGGATTCATGACTATGTAAAATTGATTCTTGGATTACTTGTAATATCAAAGCTGATAATGGGACACAGAAAAATTAGCGTATGGGCCATCCCAAAAGAGATCTTCCGAATTTTTTGTGACACCGCGTTCTCATCCCTGTTTAAATTTGACCCCTGAATTTTGGTAAATTTCCCTGGAAAACACCTGGAAATTTTCATTCTAACTTGCGCGGACACCCTGGTACACGCATAATTCGCATTTAAAGTCAATAAAGTAAATTTGTTTCACGTGATTTACTCTATGATTAAATATATAAGTGAGCGAGCGCTCTTAGTGTGCGTGGGCACGAATGGGTTAAGTGATTCTCCTTATAAATTACGGGAAAATGTGTGAATTGAGATATCGATATCGATTGATTAATAAATATCACTCTTTCAGCTTGAAGAAACGAACGTTCTCGTGAATGGAACAATTATCGACATTTGTGGCGCGAAGTTGATCTGGAGATCAGCAGAAGCATTGCGCTCAGAAGCTCCCGCACCGAAGCAGCTTGAGAATCAGGTCAGAGTGATGATGATCATATATGCACGCATGTGATGTAGTCGTAAGCGATTTGATCTTTTTTTCGTGAATAATTTGGAAATAGACCTTTTACTGTCACCGCATTATTTTGTGATGTAAAAGACACCAGAATCATTTAAAAAGACTAAATATGGCTAGAGTTGCAACCTTTTTTTAGCTCGTTTGTTTCGTTTGTGAAACATTGACAGCCATCGCGGGTAAGCAGAGGGGTGTGGATCGATGAGACAACTCCAGTACTCATTTTGGGACGAGCGTTGGCACTGTGATAGACGCCTTCAATACGTCAGTTATACAGACACAAAGTCATGAATTGTTATGAATTAGACTTTTATTTCAAAACATTGAAGTTATTTCAACTTTCACAGCTATAAACAAATAATAGATAACATCGGCTAGATATTCGGGAATCGATACGATAGGACGCACTTATGTACGTGTTAAGTAATGAGATACATGTGTGTTTAGTGAGATGTGTTAATGAGATACATGATGATTTTAAGATTTTCAAAATAATCAAGTCTCTATCTGATTGTATTGATTTACAAGGAAACCTGATGAATTTTCGGAACTGGTGTATAAAATGGAAGCTTTCTCTAAACATCCGAAAATGTTGTTTCGTGAATTTTTCTTTAAAACGTAAATCTGACATTTCTTATGATTATCACTTTGATGGCAATGTTATTAAAAAAGTTGATGAAATCAGGGATCTCGGGGTTTATTTTACCAGCAATTTATGCTTCAACCGCCACATTTCTTTCATTGTTACTAAGTCGTTTCGAATGCTTGGCTTTATTAAGCGTGTCACTCATTCTTTCAAAGATATTTGTGTTTTGAAAGTTTTGTATAATTCGTATGTTCGGTCCAACCAGGACTATTGCTCACAAGTATGGTCTCCAAATGCAAGATGTGCTGTGAATAAGATTGAGCGTATTCAAAAAGCTTTCGTCAAGTTCTTATGTTTTCACACTCCCATCATGTACAAAAGTGATAACTACGCTGTATTATGCCATCATTTCCGCTTAACTACGCTTGCGGAGCGCAGGGAGATTTCAGACATTTTGCTATTTCACAAGATTGTCAATAATGCAATCAGTTGCAATTATTTGACATCAGCTGTTTGTCTTAAAGTGCCTGGTCGTATTACCAGGAATACTGGTATTTTTACTTCAAAAAGAAAAAGTCGCTTACTCTTACGCAAACATGCTTTCTTCCCGAGGACATTTTTGAGTGCAAACAAATTCAAAGAAATTGACGTTTTTAGTGCATCTCTTTCTACAGTAAAAAGGTTTCTGATAAAACATTTCATATAATTTTCTCGGTGTATTTCAGGTAGTACATTTGCAGTATATCTGGTTTTTAATGTCTCACCTTTATTCTGGTAATCTGTTGTATTTCATTAGTATTTGAAAAATGCTATGTATTTTACTACTATGTCTTTTATCTAGTATATTTGTTCATACTGTAATATGTTTCAGGTACGTGTATATTTTAGTATCTGGTTTTCTATTGTCTCATTTTGATTTTGGTACTGTTGTAATCTATGATATCATTCGCATCTGATGACTGTAATTGGTATCCAGCTGTTGTCATCCTTTTGAATAAATACAAATAAATGCAAATACTTCAGTGATGAGACACGAATGTCACTGGCCCGTAGAGAGGGACTGCAGATAGTGACGAATAATTTACAAGGGAGATGTGCTCATCGACAAGTGAGATTGTTATCAAATGTTCTGCGTTGAATGAAAAGATTGGTTGGTGGAAGATGATAGCATTGTAACGCTTGTCAATGTCATATCATTCGCGTCATAACGTGCATGAACTCACAAGATTTTCAAATTCTTAGCGCAAAGTTTATTTTGAAAGACTCAAATGATTTTTATGACATGCACATTTTTTGTGGAATATTATAGTGTGTCAGACAAGGTGCTTTCATTCTAAAAAGCTCTAAATGGTTTCTTTGTGTATTTCTTTATCTTCAGGTACAAGAGCTAAATGAGACTCGGCCGCAGTGTCCTGTCTACTATCGCACCCTTTGCTTCAAACACCCTGGTCTCACTCATCCCCTACCACCTTTCCTTACTAATGACAGTCCAGAGCCTCGACCTGATTCTCAACCATTTGTATACCTCGGCTGCGGCCACGTCCATGGACAACATGAGTGGATGGGCACGGGTCAGCAGAATATCGCAAGTGATGGGTAAGATGTTTGCAATCACCATTTGTATACACGTTTACCTGCACAGATATGTGCGGGCACCGGATTAGTCCGGGAGCTAGCGTGAAGTTGTGCAGGGAACGAGGTAGTACATAAAACTTTCACATAGCATAGTACACCTCAAACCTACTGCAAAACTTCGCGTCTGCCGGATCAGATCATTTGGTTTTCAGAAATAGAGAGGATAACACAATCCTATGTATTTCCAGTGGTAAAATTGTGACATTTAAGGTGTTGACTCCATTTTTTCGAATTTTTGCTCATAAAAGTTACACAAATTGGTATTTTGTTGAACTGGTTATTATAGAAATCATCTACAGATCATGATCTTTCAAATGAGTTATCATTCAGTGACAGAGGATGAAGTAAAGTGTACAAACAGACACTTTTCGTTAGTGTAACTGCAAATTTTAATATAGAAATTTCAGGAAAATTGTTGATATACTTTAACGAAAAGTGTCTGTTTGTACACTTTACTTCATCCTCTGTCACTGAATGATAACTCATTTGAAAGATCATGATCTGTAGATGATTTCTATAATAACCAGTTCAACAAAATACCAATTTGTGTAACTTTTATGAGCAAAAATTCGAAAAAATGGAGTCAACACCTTGAATGTCACAATTTTACCACTGGAAATACATAGGATTGTGTTATCCTCTCTATTTCTGAAAAGCAAATGATCTGATCCGGCAGACGCGAAGTTTTGCAGTAGGTTAGAGGTGTACTATGCTATGTGAAAGTTTTATGTACTACCTCGTTCCCTGCACAACTTTACGCTAGCTCCCGGACTAGATGTGAATGTAGATCAATTGTATGAACTTTTTATTCGTCTAAATACCATAATCTTTTTCCAATGAAATCGAACTGCAATAATATTACATACTAGCTTGAGCAGGCCTCCCAGCGTCATAAAAAGTAATAAAATATAGCACCTGTCATAGAAAGTCATAAAATTTTTGTAATTTTTCGACCATTTCGATTTAAACTTTACTTCTCTGCTTGTATTTTACAGAATCAAATTATAAGCTATTATCTATTTTATTGTGAAACCACATTTTGAAATATTTTCATTATTGAAAGCAAGAGTGCTCAAAGTCATATTGTAAAACAGAAACAACTGTCGATGATAATCAGTTATACATGTACCAGGCAGACACCCTTCGTCAATGACAATGAATAATCCGTGTCAAAGGCTATCTTTATCTATGATTATCCATTTATAATTGCCTCTCGTGTGAGCGTGAATTTAAATTGCCGTAGTTATCATTTCTGACTTAATTCGTCATTATAGAAAGTGCTTTGCATGTAATAGCATCCTTCATTGCCACTGACGAAGTACGCATGCCTGAAATGCAGGTATTCATGTCTTACTGATTTTTGTTATCACGATCGGATTGGAAATGGTCATGTCTTGATTTCCTGAAGTGGGAGAAGAACCACGTAGTTTTTAGAGTGTCGTAATATGATGCGAATCATGTAGATTATGACCCATGTGTATTTTTGCAGGAATATGTGGTTAGATATGCACTAAACGTCCATGTATCATTCCGTATGGTCATGACATTCTCTAAAATTGGTCATAAAATCATAAAATTTTTGATCCGGAATCGCTGGGAGGCCTGCTTGAGATATTTTCAATTATGAGAAAAAACTTGTAGATTAATTTGTACATGATGTTTTCATATGTTAATGGTTCACAATTCATAGATACTGCACAATTTTTGTCGGATTTGGTGTGGCACATTCTTTCATTCTTCATCAGTCGAAAGAACGGACAAGAAACAAGCATTCGAGTCAATGGTTTGCAAAATTCCAAATAGGAATTTCTAATTGACAGCTGATTGCAATGAATTCTAGTAGGCTTAAAAGCATGAAATCTTCAGCCATTTCACAAGAAGATTATGGTAAAAAATCTTCACATTTCCCACTTATGAATTCTGCTTCATAAATACGTTAAATTTGTTTTCTTGTCACTGTGTAATCATATCATTTTTTACTGGCGTGATTTCTTGTTTTCAGAAAACGTGTGTGTCCGTTATGCATGCAGGCAAGTAGATTTGTGGAACTCAAGCTCGGTCTGGAAACCGCCATCTACATGGATGCTGAGCCACCGACTCATTGCTTCAATTCCTGCGGCCACATGGCCTCCGCGAAGACTGTAGAGTAAGTAGCGTTCTGTGGATAGAGTAGGAATATAGAAGGTACAGCGTTGCGCGGATGGACCTGAACGTGCGCGGATGAAGGTCTCAGGAAAATATTCCTTTGTTTGGGGTTATAAATTTAGTCGAGATATGTTTTTTGAAGTCTCGGTAGTTTTTTTATTGTAAAGACATGTACACAATTAAACATTTTTTCTATTCGAACTACTATTTTGACTTTATTTAACATGAATTAACTTGCTATGTATCGATAAATATGTAGGTAGGCTCATAGAGTAGGTATATTAGGTAGAGTGGTAACTCCGCATTTATTAAATCCCCAATGTGTATACACTTTCGATTTTATTGAATGAACTCGTGGGGGATACAGGTGGTATTGTCACCAAACGTGAGATCTGCAAATTTGCAAATTTTTGGAGTTTTGCAGAAATTACAACGGAGTTGACTGATCATGAAAGTAATACAGAAGGAAATGATATTATTTTACAGATTGTCGGTGTCATGACAGCCTTGGATAGGTAATGTTTGTTAAATTAGCAACCTGATGACCTGCTATTGATTTCATGCTGAACCTCAAGAGAATCTTCTTAAGCGAGATCACATCATAAGCAACCTGCCACTGGTAGAGCAAAATAACAGAATCAAGGACAATGATTTCAATTAACTTTGAAAGATGTAAATGGTTCCACATCACTATTCAGATTCAAGAAATGAAACATGCATTTAGTGAATCATCAAATCATGCCGGTGAAAATTGAAATAAAACTTGAAATTTCAGCCAAGAAAACAAAATAAGATATCGACTTTTTCATGAAGACTTCCATTATAATGCTGTTCATGAAATTCCCTTGTAAATTAGCTTAATTTCCGCTTAGTTAGGATGATTATTAGCAAATATTCATTCCTTTTGATATCCAACTTGCTTTATGCTACTTAGAAGGGTGCGTCATCTCGGTAGTATTTAAATTGGCAAAATTTTGACTTTTTTAAAACTGCTAAAATAATATTTTGGACCACGGGAACGTGATCTCCGCAAAAAACTGAATCTTTTCATATAAAAATTTTCACTGTATACAGTTACTTTTTGAGTCGACACTCTACCTATATATCTTTACTCTATGGGTAGGCCTATAGCTGAAAGTGAGTGATTTGATGTCCGAATTTTCTAACTAGTATTTGTAAGTTATGATCGATTGGGATGTTTTGTTAAGGTTGAAATAACATGCTTTCATTTACTTATGATAATAACAAATCTCAAAGCATAATTAGCGCGGAGTCTGTTATCGTTGTGGTTGAGCTAAAATGGCCATTCGCATCAATGAACTCAAAAGAAACAAATAGGTCGATATATTTCTAAGTTTGCTAACGTGCGCGGAAGTCCGGTTGTGTGACTGTTACGTTTTATTATTCATAACTTATCATAGTATTGAGATCTTATTTGACACATGAATATTCTAAAGCGTTTGAAATTTGTCTTACATACACGAGGTAATTTGCATACTGTCCTTTTTATAATAAGATGATATTATCCGTAGAAATTGTTGCTGCCGAAACAAATTTCCTTCGTATTTCTTGAACATGTACTTTCATCAGTTTTGATATTTGATGTACAGGTGATCAGTGCATTAAAAATCCAATCTTTACAAAGAAATGAAATTTGGAAATCTCATTAAAATGCTCACAATTGTACGATGTATTTAAGCACGGTCAAGAATACTGGATATTCACAAAACCTAGACCTGGCTAGATTCAAGTTTCTAGCAACAGAAACTTTCATTTCGCAAACATTTTTTGAAACAGCTTATACCAATCCACTGTTGAGTAGATAGCAGGGATGCGGAGTCGGAGTCCCGGAGTCCTATCATTTTTGCTGGAATCGGAGTCCTATCAAATGATAGGACTCCGGCCTATAACTAGACCCGAAGTATAATACAAGCAAATCATTTAGTCTCGTGCATGGCTGTCATTGTCTTGATGTCAACTTTCTCCATCAAACAAAAGTACAGATTAACTGCTGCATGCAAGTCTTGTAGTAGTTGAGGGAACGAACCGTGATAGTGAAAAAAAGGATTGTCTTTTCACTCGGTGATTTAATAGAGAAGACAAGCCTTCCTAGCCTCGATCACACCTACGCACCAAAGGTCACATCAGAGACAAAAATGAAATACTTTGTTTGAGAACATTACCTCCACCAAACGTTAATCATGTGTGATGGCTCCTCTAAAGCGCAAATTAAAATCTAAAGTGTACTCATATTGTTTGGAGAAGGATGGGGATTGGGGATTTTCCTGCCTGGCAAAGACTGGAGAAAAACCGTGTGAACCACACATCTGAAGGGAGCCGAGTCGCATGCATCCAACTTAAAGCGACACTTGATAAACTTTCATCGAAAATGATTGATAATTGACACAACAACGATCACTAGAAATAGGTTCAGATAAGCCTATAATTATCTATGACGTAGGTTACAAGTTGATTTTTCAAAAAACTAGGCTTTATATACTTGCCACCCGGAATCGGAAGAGATGATGGATAACCCCCGGGTCGGAGTCCTATCACCCCGGAGTCGGCTTGTATATCAACCCCTGGAGTCGGAGTCCTATCAACCCCGGAGCCGGAGTCCTATCACCCCCGGATCCGAATCCTATCAACCCCCGGAGTCGGAGTCCTATCAACCCCCGGAGTCGGAGTACTATCAACCCCGGAGTCGGAGTCCTATCAACCCCCGGAGCCGGAGTCCTATCAACCCCCGGAGTCCGAATCCTATCAACCCCCGGAGTCGGAGTCCTATCAACCCCCGGAGTCCGAGTCCTATCAACCCCCGGAGCCGGAGTCCTATCAACCCCCGGAGCCGGAGTCTATCAACCCCCGGAGTCGGATGGTGAGAGAAAGTGTTTGGGTGTAAGTTTACATCTATTGGGTCAATCGTTGAGAGTCTATCAACCCCCGCAGTCGGAGTCCTATCAACCGCCGCAGCCGGAGTCCTATCAACCCCCGGAGTCGTAGTCCGAGTCCTATCAACCCCCGGAGTCGGAGTCCTATCAACCCCCGGAGTCGGAGTCCTATCAACCCCCGGAGTCGGAGTCCTATCAACCCCCGGAGCCGGAGTCCTATCAACCCCCGGAGTCGGAGTCCTATCAACCCCCGGAGTCGTGAGTCCATATCAACCCCCCTGAGCCCGGGAGTCTATCAACCCCCGGATTGTCGAGTCCTATAACCCCCGGAGTCGGGAGTCCTATTCAACCCCGGAGTCGGAGTCCTATCAACCCCCGGAGCCGGAGTCCTATCAACCCCCGGAGTCGTAGTCCTATCAACCCCCGGAGTCGCAGTACTATCAACCCCCGGAGTCGCAGTCCTATCAACCCCCGGAGTCGGAGTCCTATCAACCCCCGGAGTCGGAGTCCTATCAACCCCCGGAGTCGGAGTCCTATCAACCCCCGGAGTCGGAGTCCTATCAACCCCCGGAGTCGGAGTCCTATCAACCCCCGGAGTCGTAGTCCTATCAACCCCCGGAGTCGCAGTACTATCAACCCCCGGAGTCGCAGTCCTATCAACCCCCGGAGTCGGAGTACTATCAACCCCGGAGCCGGAGTCCTATCAACCCCCGGAGTCGGAGTACTATCAACCCCCGGAGTCGGAGTCCTATCAATCCCCCGGAGTCGGAGTACTATCAACCCCCGGAGTCCGAGTCCTATCAACTCCCGCAGCCGGAGTCCTATCAACCCCCGGAGTCGGAGTTCCATCAACCCCCGGAGTCGGAGTACTATCAACCCCCGGAGTCGGCGGAGTCCTATCAACCCCCGGAGTCGGAGTCCTATCAACCCCCGGAGTCGGAGTCCTATCAACCCCCGGAGTCGGAGTCCTATCAACCCCCGGAGTCGGAGTCCTATCAACCCCCGGAGTCGGAGTACTATCAACCCCCGGAGTCGCAGTCCTATCAACCCCCGGAGTCGGAGTTCTATCAACCCCCGGAGTCGGAGTACTATCAACCCCCGGAGTCGCAGTACTATCAACCGTCGGAGTCGGAGTCCTATCAACCCCCGGAGTCCGAGTCCTATCAACCCCCGGAGTCCGAGTCCTATCAACCCCCGGAGTCGGAGTCCTATCAACCCCCGGAGTCGGAGTCCTATCAACCCTCGGAGTCGGAGTCCTATCAACCCCCGGAGTCGGAGTCCTATCAACTCCCGCAGCCGGAGTCCTATCAACCGCCGCAGTCGGAGTCCTATCAACCCCCGGAGTCGCAGTCCTATCAACCCCCGGAGTCGGAGTTCCATCAACCCCCGGAGTCGGAGTCCTATTAACCCCCGGAGTCGGAGTCCTATCAACCCCCGGAGTCGGAGCACTATCAACCCCCGGAGTCGGAGTCCTATCAACCCCCGGAGTCGGAGTCCTATCAACCCCCGGAGTCGTAGTCCGAGTCCTATCAACCCCCGGAGTCGGAGTACTATCAACCCCCGGAGTCGGAGTCCTATCAACCCCCGGAGTCGGAGTCCTATCAACCCCCGGAGTCGGAGTCCTATCAACCCCCGGAGTCCGAGTCCTATCAACCCCCGGAGTCGGAGTCCTATCAACCCCCGGAGTCGCAGTCCTATCAACCCCCGGAGTCGGAGTCCTATCAACCCCCGGAGTCGGAGTCCTATCAACCCCCGGAGTCGGAGTCCTATCAACCCCCGGAGTCGGAGTCCTATCAACCCCCGCAGCCGGAGTCCTATCAACCGCCGCAGTCGGAGTCCTATCAACCCCCGGAGTCGCAGTCCTATCAACCCCCGGAGTCGGAGTCCTATTAACCCCGGAGTCGGCCGCGCACAGTCCTATCAACCCCCGGAGTCGGAGTCCTATCAACCCCCGGAGTCGGAGTCCTATCAACCCCCGGAGTCGGAGTCCTATCAACCCCCGGAGTCGGAGTCCTATCAACCCCCGGAGTCGGAGTCCTATCAACCCCCGGAGTCGGAGTCCTATCAACCCCCGGAGTCGCAGTCCTATCAACCCCCGGAGTCGGAGTTCTATCAACCCCCGGAGCCGGAGTCCTATCAACCCCCGGAGCCGGAGTCCTATCAACCCCCGGAGTCGGAGTACTATCAACCCACGCGTCGGAGTCTACAACCCCCGGAGTCGGAGGTCCTATCAAACCCCGAGTCCGCAGTCATAATTCAACCCGGGAGTCGGAGTTCCATCAACCCCCCGGAGTCGGAGTCCTAATAAACACCGGAGTCGGAGTCCTAATCAACCCCCGGAGTCGCAGCACATCATCAACCCCCGGAGTCAGAGTCTATCAACGCCCGGAGTCGGAGTCCTATCAACGCCCGGAGTCGGAGTCCTATCAACGCCCGGAGTCGGAGTCAGTGTCTATCAACGCTATCCCGCCGGGTGAGTCGGAGTCCTATCAACCCCCGGAGTCGGAGTCCTATCAACCCCCGGAGTCCGAGTCCTATCAACCCCCGGAGTCCGAGTCCTATCAACCCCCGGAGTCGGAGTCCTATCAACCCCCGGAGCCGGAGTCCTATCAACCCCCGGAGCCGGATCCAGTCATTTTCAACTCCGCAGCGAGATGTCCTATCCAACCCCCGGAGTCGGAGTCACTATCTAACCCCCCGGAGTCGGAGTTCCTATCAACCCCCGGAGTCGGAGCACTAGTCAACCCCCGGAGTCGTGTGTCCTATCAACGCCCCGGAGTCGTGAGTTTCCATCAACCCCCGGAGTCGCTAGCCATCATCCCCCGGAAGTCGCAAAGTCCTATACAACCCCGGAGGCGCAGTCGGAAAAGTCCTATCAACCCCCGGAGTCGGAGTCCTTATCAACCCCGGAGTCGGAAAAGTCGGCTATCAACCCCCGGAGTCGGAGTCCTATCAACCCCGGAGTCGCTAAGTCTAATTCCGCCGGGCCGGTAGAGTTGAGTCAACCCCCGAGATCGGAGTCCTATCAACCCCGGAGTCGGAGTCATATTCAAACCCCGGTGTCGGGAAGTCTATTCAACTACCGCAGCCGGAAGTCCTAGTCAACCCCCGCCGAGTCGGAAGTCCGATCAACCCCGGAGATCGGAAAGTAACGCTGTATTCAACCCCGAGTCGGAGATCCTATCAACCCCCCGGATGTTCGGAGAGTCCTATCACCTGGGAGTGGAGTCACGCTATCAACCCCCGGAGTCGGAGTCCTATCAACCCGTCGGAGTCGTGGAGTCCTATCAACCCCCGAGTCGGAGTCCTATCAACCCCGGAGTCGGAGTCGTATAAAACCCCGGAGTCGGAAGTCCGATCAAACCCCGAGTAGTCGGAGTCCTATCAACCCGCCCGTGGAGTCGGAGTCCTATCAACCACTCCCGGAGTCGGAGTCCTATCAAACCCGGCCCTAGTCGCCGTAGTCTATCAACCCCGGAGTCGGAGTCCGTATCAACCCCGGAATAGTCGTATAGTACTATCAACCACCGGTAGTCGAAAGGTCCTATCAACAACCGGAGTCGGAGTCTATCAACCCGGGTAAGTGCAGTACTATCAACGCCCGGAGTCGGAGTCCTATCAACCCCCGGAGTCGTAGTCCGAGTCCTATCAACCTCCGGAGTCGTAGTCCGAGTCCTATCAACCCCCGGAGCCGGAGTCCTATCAACCCCCGGAGTCGGAGTCCTATCAACCCCCGGAGTCGGAGTCCTATCAACCCCCGCAGCCGGAGTCCTATCAACCCCCGGAGTCGGAGTCCTATCAACCCCCGGAGTCGCAGTCCTATCAACCCCCGGAGTCCGAAGTTCCTATCAAAACCACATTAGTCGGAGTCCTATTCAACCCTCGGAGTCGCTAGTCCGAAGTCCTATCAACTCCCCGGACCCAGTCGGAGTCCTATCAACCCCGGAGTCGGAGTCTATCAACCCCGGTGTTGGAAACCACGGAGTCGCGAGTACTATCAACCCCGGAGTCGGATGTCCTAATCAACCACGGACGCGTTCGGAAGTTCTATCAACCCCGGGAGATCCGGAGAGGTCCTATCAACCGCCGCAGTCGGCATGCTTTCTATCAACCCCGTGAGTCGGAGTCACACTCCGGAGTCGCTCGAGTTCGAGTATCAACCCCGCAGAGTCGGATCAGTCCTCTTCAACCCCCGGAGTCGGAGTCCTATCAACCCTCGGAGTCGGAGTCCTATCAACCCCCGGAGTCGGAGTCCTATCAACTCCCGCAGCCGGAGTCCTATCAACCGACGATCTAAGTCGGTTAGTCCTATCAACCCCCGGAGCGGAGTCTATCCACCCGGAAGTCCGTCGAGTTCTATTAGACCCGGAGTCGCAGTCCTATCAACCCCGGAGGTCGGAGTTCTCATCAACCCGGAGTCGGAGTCTATTAAACCCCGGAGTCGGAAAGTTCTATCCAACCCCGGAGTCAGGAGTCCGAGGTCTATCAACCCCGGACGTCGGAGTCTCCTATCAACCCCCGCGGAGTCGGATTTCCTAACAAACACGGCAGTCGCGGAAAGTCCTATCAACCCCGGAGCCGGAGATCCTATTCAACCCCCGGTAGTCGCTAGGTCCTATCTAACCAAATACGGAGATCGGAGTCCTATCAACCCCCGGAAGTCGCACAGTCCTATCAACCCCCGGTAGTCGGAGTCCTATCGAACCCCCGAGTCGCAGTCCTATCCAACCCCCGGAGAGAGTGGAGTTCCATCAACCCCCGGCAGAGTCGGGAGTCCTATCAACGCCCCGCAGCCGGAGAGTCCTATCAACCCCAAGGTTAGTCGGTAGTTCCTATCAACCCCACGGAGTCGGAGGAGATTCCATATCAACCCCGGAGTCGTGAAGTCCCATCAACCCCCGGAGTCGGAGTCCTATTAACCCCGGAGTCGGAGTCCTATCAAACCCCCAACCCCCGGAGTCGGACACTATCAACCCCCCGGAGTCGCGCTAGTCCTATCAACCCCCGGAGTCGGAGTCCTATCAGCCCCTGGAGTCGGAGTCCTATCAGCCCCCGGAGTCGGAGTCCTATCAACCCCCGGAGTCGGAGTCCTATCAACCCCCGGAGTCGGAGTCCTATCAACCCCCGGAGTCGCAGTCCTATCAACCCCCGGAGTCGCAGTTCCTATCAAACTCCCGCATGCCGGAAGGAAGGTCCTATCAGCAACCCCGGAGTCGGAGTCCTATCAACCCCCGGAGTCGGAGTCCTATCAACGCCCTCACCGCAGCGGAGTCCCTATCAACCCCGGAGCTCGATGGAGTCCCTCCAATCGCGAATTGGAGATGAGACGGATAATCACGCGACAATTTTAATCAACCCCCGGAGTCGGAGTTCCTATCAACCCCGGAGTCGAGAGTCTATCAAATCTCCCGCAGCCGGAGTCCTATCAACCCCCGGAGGTCGGAGTCCTATCAACCCCCGGGGTCGGGAGTCCGGTATCAACCCCACGGAGTCGACGGAAGTCCTATCAACCCCCGGAACGAGAGTACCGCAGAGTCCTATCAACCCCCGGAGTCGTAGTTCTATCAACCCCCGGAGTCGCAGTCCTATCAACCCCCGGAGTCCGAGTCCTATCAACCCCCGGAGTCGCAGTACTATCAATCCCAGGAGTCGTAGTCCTATCAACCCCCGGAGTCGGAGTCCTATCAACCCCCTGGAGAGCCGGAGTCCTATCATCCCTCCTGGAGTCGGAGTCCTATCAACCCCCGGAGCTCGGGAGTCCTATGCAACCCACCGGAGTCGGAGTACTATCAACCTCCCCCACCGGAGTCGGAGTACTATCATGTCCCCCGGGAGTCGGCGTAGTGTACTATCAACCCCGGGAGTCGGAGTCTCCTATCAACCCTCGGAGCCGGAGTCCTAACTGCCGACAACCTTCCCGGCGTGTATCGGAGTCCTATTCAACCCCCGAGAGTCGTGAGTCCTATCAACCCCGGAGTCAGGAGTTCCCCTATCAACCCCCGAGTCGGAGCACTATCAACCCGGTCGGAGTCGGGTAAGTACTATCCAACACCAACCTGCGAGGCCTCGCCGGAGTCATCCACAACTAGTCAACCCCCGCGGTTCCAATTTGTCGGGTAAAGCCTCCTATCAACACCCCGGAGCCGGAGTTCGCCTATCGAAACCCACCGCCACGATTGCTTTCGCGCCAGTCCTATCACATCCCCCGGAGTCGGCATGCACAGTACATCACGTCTTTCCATCGCCTGCAATCGGACCCCACCTTCCTCCGCAGGCACACTTGACGACTCACTTATCAATTTCATCCCTTAGAGTCGGGGAGTCGGTAGTCCTATCAGACCCCCGGATATGTGGACCGTGAGTCAGCTATCAACCCCCGGAGTCGCAAAACGAGTACTAGACAATCCCGCGCGAGTCGCAGTACTATCAATCGCACCAGGAGTCGTAGCGTTAGTCCTATCAACCCTGATCCCGGCAGTCTGGAGTCCTATCAACCCCCGGAGTCTGAGGCCTATCAACCCCCGGAGTCGGGAAGTAATCCTATCAACCCCCCCTGGAGTCGGAGTTTCCTATCAACCCCCGGGAGTCAGGAGTTCTATCAACCCCCGGAGTCGGAGTACTATCAACCCCCGGAGTCGGAGTACTATCAACCCCCGGAGTCGGAGTCCTATCAACCCCCGGAGCCGGAGTCCTATCAACCCCCGGACTCGGAGTCCTATCAACCCCCGGAGCCGGAGTCCTATCAACCCCCGGAGCCGGAGTCCTATCAACCCTCGGAGCTCGCCGAAAAGTCCTATCAACCCTCCGGAGCCGGAGTCCTATCATACCCGTCGGAGTCGGAGTCCTAATACAGCCCCCGGAGTCGGAGTCCTATCAACCCCCGAGTCGGCATTGTCCTATCAACCCCCGGAGTCGCCGAGTCCTATCAACTCCCCGGCAGTCGGAGTACTATCAACCCCCGGAGTCCGAAGAAGTACTTATCAACCCCCCGGAGCCGGAGTCCTATCAACTGCGGAGTCGTAGTCCTATCAACCCCCGGAGTCGCAGTCCTATCAACCCCCGGAGTCGCAGTCCTATCAACCCCCGGAGTCGGAGTCCTATCAACCCCCGGAGTCGGAGTCCTATCAACCCCCGGAGTCGGAGTCCTATCAACCCCCGGAGTCGGAGTCCTATCAACCCCCGGAGCCGGAGTCCTATCAACCCCCGTAGTCGGAGTACTATCAACCCCCGGAGTCGCAGTACTATCAACCCCCGGAGCCGGAGTCCTATCAACCCCCGGAGTCGGAGTCGGTGTACTATCAAAATGATAGGACTCCGCATCCCTGGTAGATAGTTTCCAGGAACAACGAATATGTTCATAAAAGTAAAGTCCTCACTGATACAATTCCCTAGTATATCATGGGCTTGATTTTAGACCTTCATTTATACTACCGTGCATCGATACAATGCCTGCGGGGATGTGGTCTCGAGGTCCAGTGGAAGCGCTGAGTAGGTAGAGTTTCAGCTCAAAATGATGTTTTCATACCAAAAGATTCAGTTTTTTACGGAGATTACGTTCATGGAGTCAAAAAGGATAATTGATCAATTTTTAGAAAATGTGAATTTGCGAATTGTTCCTGTGTTTACATGCATCCAGACGATGCTACAGATTTCAGTATTTAAGCCACGGAAACCCATAAACAGCAGGATGATGCAACATTTGAAAACTTTCTGCGTATATATTATCCCACCGATTTCGGTAGATAAATGTCTAGAATTTGCGATCATCAAAAGCTATGGATTACCTACATGCATTGATTAAGTGATTTAAGTCTTGCCACTTTTCCCTTAACTGCTATTAGAATCTCAAGGATCTTACTCTGTATTAAATAATCAATAAATAATTACTAATTATGGTTAATTCTCATACGATGATGAAAGTCATCCCAGCAGCCATTTATAATAGAATATAATGCTTACTAATTTAAATTATTAATTGAAGTAGTCCTAATGAGGACTGATGGCGTTCTCCAATTCGCAAGTGTACAGATGCAATGCTACTGTAGCCATTGGATTAATCAGTTCTTAAAAGAACTCTATGGAGCTTTCTCGTGGCAACGAATTAAAATTGATCAGCTTTGGCCCAATATCTGGTAATAATGGAAATATTATGTTATACTATGGAAATATACTATGGTGTCCGTGGCACAGTGGTTGCGCACTTGGACTAGTGATCTCATGGTCCAGAGGTCGAACCCGGAAAGTGTCATTGGAAGTCGGCAGGAAGGGCATCCGGACTACAAAGCACCACAACGCTCCAAACAAAGTCTGACTTAAGTCAGCACCGTCCAAGGCCCCAGTAGGGGTAAAAAGTGACGTAAAATCCGCAAAAAAATGGAAATCCTAAGACTTGTAACACTGCTCATTCTTACTGTTAGTATACTAATACCATAGATTCCAAACACTGCCGTATACACGTTCAAAACAGACGTCTATTATACTGTACCGACTACAGATGCTGATAGTGGAAATAGAATAAGACAATGGTCACCATAGGTTAAGGAAATTAAAAATGGATATTATGAAACAACAGGAAACCGATGAATAGAAATTGGAAAAGTGGAGGTAAAATATGGAAATACAACGATGCTACTACACCGATTACAAGTGAATTATATCTGACACTACACAAAGTGGATAATGGTAAGAGTGGATAATGGAGGTAAACAATAGAACTACAATGACACTCTACTACACCGAAAGCAATGAAATTACGCACACTATACCTAAGACTACACATGGAAAATACTATTTCTTCACTTGAATTTGTTAGCGCCATTTTCTTCATCCGTCTATAGTACTTCATGTAATCTCACATTTCTTCTTTTGAAATACAATATTTCGACCACTACTTCAACTACCGATTAAGGGATATAAAACAATACTGCAGTTCGTCAGTCGTCAGCAGGTACTCGTCTACTTGTGTTTCGACCTCTAATTTGTGTTGCCCCTAAGTTGTGTTTCGACCCCTGGATTAAATCAGGTCTCAATGCAATTTGCTTCATTTTGATTTTGATTTTTTTGAAGACGAGATGCATTCTAGCCTCCGTGTGGATTAGTTAAAGATTTTAATCTATATGCCTCATCACACATCTTTCCCTCTGTTTCCAATGACTGTATGACAATTTTCATTTCAGGTTTTGGTGGTCAGTCCCGTTACCAAAGGCTGATAACTCCGGTTTTCTCGCTCTCTGTCCCTTCTGCGCCACTCCTTTGGAAGGACCACCAGTTCGTCTGATATTCCAGTAGGAACAGAGATGTGCCTGTGTGACCCGCAGTGTATATTTACGAAGATTGGAATCTCCAATTGCTCATACCCGACTGACTGTGCGCCACACGTCGAATCGTTCAATAGTCGGCGTTTCGGGGACGAATCTTGAGCATTAATGGTTTCTTATTAAGTTTTGGAGGCTGCGCATTTCTCTAAGTTGACAGTAGTTGTGTCTACTGTTTAAATATCTTCCGCATTTTCATTCTCGCGATGTGTGTTAGTAGGAAGATTGTGAGTGAATTTGAAACGACTTGACAACTTCTCGACACTCCTCCTGTTCTCGGATTTTGAACCGGCAATCCGGCATCAACGTCATCAGTATTAACCTCTCTCCCATCCTTTCTTTCCACCATTTCGATTTAAACTTTACCACTTTTGTCCAATTTCATTGTGGCGCCTTAACTTTATGGGCTACGCCTCGTTACTATTTCACTGGATTGGAACGTTGTAGTTTCAGGGTTTGCATGTCGGCTCTGTCATCAGTCTTGATGGGGTCTCACGTTGGTCCTTACCTCTGGTCACAAATCGGCTCTATGAGTATAAAATCAGGTCTCAATGCAATTTGTTTCATTTTTATTTTGATTTGTTTGAAGACGAGATGCATTCTAGCCTCCGTTTGGATTACTAATTTCTCAAGATTCTGACGCGCTATATAGCCTTTCCCGATATCATGAAGATGTTTTGATTTCTCAGTATGGATCATGTATAAAACTGATTGTTACCTCATGGAATGGTGTACATTATGTAAACTGCTACTATTGACGAAAATTGTGTACAGAGTTATTGAAATGATTGCAGTAAGTCTAATTACAACCAAGCCATTTGTCTCCTCACGGTCTGGTCGCTGTGTGCGTGCACTTTTATTGAAAGTGCTGAAAATCGGATGTTATTAATGTTTACCATTTATCATCTGTCAAATCTTGATCTGGTGTTCGATCGTAGGCTTGTGCTTTGTGTTAAGATTCCCCTCATCACATTGAGAAGCATATCTCATGGCGCACAAGTGTCCATAATGGGAATATACATTCGTTGAATTTTCGTCAGACCCTTTTTTAATGAAAACAAATCAAAGGAAATATCTCTTATTTGTTCTGATTCCCTTGATAGAGTGTAACACGAAAATTCGATGAATGAAATTTTTTTGGCCATAATCGATTTTCTTCAAATTCTAATATTCAACAGAAAGTCAATGGCAAAACTTAGCCAAATTTGTGATGATCAAACTCGAAGACGTATTTTGACGATGAATTATGGAATCATCGAATGGCTTGATTGTAAATATTTGAAAATGTGGTTTTATTGTGAAAAAAAAGTAATATGACTTGTCTGCCGCACGAGCTGTATGATCTCATGTAGATTCTAGTCGAAGTCTCGTATAACAACGATCTTCGATCCCAAGCTTCGTGGTTGCGACATTTTTATTGTATTGTGTGGTTTCAGCGTTGACCAATTCGTAACATGATGTAAAGAATGTCGAAAATGCACTTCAGAAAGGTCAGAAATCAGAATATTTCAGTCGATAATCAAATCATTGCTGCAGTGTAGCGGCATATTGCGTCATTATTTCCGTCATCATATCTTCTCACGGAACCCAATTCATCTTCCTGCTTCCGCATTCCATCCTCTACCGTACCTCGCTCCTTGCCTGCCTTAGTCTTCTTCAATTTACCACTGTTTTTACTTCACATGCACTGATGCTTTCCCGCACAAGCTTAATGTTCTTTCAGACATGGGAATTAGATGTATTTTATGTTAACTAGAGGCTTCCCCAATTTTTCTCAGACAGAATACTTCATTTTTTGGCGTTGAAAAATGAAGTATTCTACTTAAGTAAAAATTGGGGAAGCCTCTACTTAACATAAAGCCTCGTGTTCGTACAATCTAGCTTTCTGACTACGTTGGACTTCATCAATATATTTTCTATTCTTTAATAATTCATAGCATGCCATTCACATATTGCATACCTTTTGTTTCTTCAGATCCACCATTTCATCACCCATGATGCTACTTTTAGACATTTCCTGAGAGCTCAAATATATGTTGAGAAGTTGAATGACATAAACATGTCAATTATATTGCAATGATTTCTTTCTCTGATATCTGACCTAAGATTCCCTTTACGACTGTTGCATTGTCTTCAACAATCTTGCTGGCCGACACCTTCATTTTCCAATGAGAAATCTCATGTGAGCCTATTGGTGTTGTTTGTTAATATCGATATGACAGCTTCATTTTGCATTCTTACTTGCTTATCAAGTGTCAGGAAAGAAGTGGTTCGTTGTGACTGGTTTGTATGAGTGTCTATGTAAATATGGAAATGATATCTCAGACTCATTGTTTTACCTTCGTGTCACCATGGAATTTAGTGTTCAGATTAATGAAATGTAGAAACTTGTACTTGTTGATGCCTCATTTTAAGTCTCATTAGTCCTCCTTAGCAGTGGCGTAGCGTGCTTCAAAACGTCTCCGGGGCTAAAATCAGTCTTGGCATCGGTATACCTTATAGCATGCAGCATATAGTAAAGTACCCGGCTCTAATCTAGAATTCACTTTGATCTCTTCAAATAATGATGAAGCATTGAAGGTTTGCACGTGTTAACTATTAGCTACCCGTTTGTCAGACTCAAGCTCCGGCCAGTGTGTGTGTATGTAACCCATAAAGAAATCCTTCTTCGCCAGATTGAATCACAGAGGTGGGTTGCATGCAGTGGCTGCGACGAGCTGAAAGGCGTCGCCGAGCTCTTCTGGCGCGCGCGAACAGCACATCGATGACATCAACGAGCCATTGCTGATCATGTGTGGCTCGTGTTAGATTTTTTGCCAATCTCGGCGACACTCCGGCGTTTGCCCCTGAGAGAGAAAACCATCTACAATTACACAAGCTAATAATGGACATATTCTGAATCAGACTTTAGTAGAGAATCCAAATATCAGGTGCGCCACTCCGGAATGGTCCGGATAACCCGTGAAATTATTATTTTTGAATGCTGCTTTGAAAATGAAATATCTATAGCCTATCTGTCCCTGAAGATGCTTCCTTTATTGAAAAGGTAGTCAATCCTAGAATTCATCTCTTAGATGCAAGAACTACGCAGGTAAAGTTCCTATTGAAGACGCTTAGGTTATGTGAATTTCATGTACTTGAATATTACAAGATTCAGAAGTGAATTTCCAGATAAATAGCGAATGCATATATCAACACAGGAAATGTTGCAGACAAGACACCAAAAGCTTCATTGCGAAATGAAAGACGCTTAGCGCTTCCTGCTTACAAAGAGAGGAAGTCAGTGGACCATGTGGCTGATCACTAAGTCGATGTTTCTTTGATGCATCGAATTATATTTCTTTGTTTTCTGGTGGAAGCAGTCGGTGGAGATGGTCTTGGCTCTTCATAATTTTGTTGTTTAGTCCTATTTCATTCTACTCTATAATTCCCTTATTGGCCGATCCTCTCTGTCTGCCATTGGTGATCGAAACCCCACCAATTGGGTGCAACGTAGAATATTCTGTCGATCATTGTTGAATATATTTGATGGAGAATACTTCTCTTTGTACTCGACTTCTAATTATTGCATATATTATTTAACTTCATCACATACATGCAAATAGTGTTTAAATATTACCGGTAATTTATTTTAAGTTACCTTACCGGTAATTTACTGGTAATTTATCGGTAAATTACCGGTAATTTATATTCAAGTCCGTATAACTTCAAATCGAGCGCACCATGCGATATGCTTTGATTTTGACTAAATACATATAACTTGGCTTAATCTGATTCTGATGAAGGCTTGAATTTTGCTCAACGTCTGATTCTTTGTCATAGATATTGCAATTGAGAAATGAAAAATTGACATTTTTAAGAAGTTTGTTGGTATTTCACCCTCAAAAGTTTGACGGCAAATAAACATTGTTCTAGAGAAAGGCCACAAGCTCTTAATATTTTATAAATTATACACTGCAGATGCCTAGCTTTCTATAAATACAATCCAAACTACAGGGTGTTCAGTATAAAAGCAGGAAATTTCAAATTTATGCTTGCATAGTTTGTAATATCTGGGAATTCCAAGAATTGTGATTGCGATTTCTAAGAATTGTGAGTTGGCTGTTACGCCAGATGGTTCACCACGAAGAGGGCATCGCAGTCAAAAGGAAATATCACACCAACAGAATATGTCAAGGGACTGTGAATGACATTCTCAAAATGTCATCGCTAAAATGCTATCGAAGAATCAAGTGTAACAACCTAAAAGATGCTCATAAAGAAAGAAGACTTGAAAAATCAATGTTTAAGATCGATAAGTTTCAACCAGGAGGTTCGTGGAAACTAGTCGGTTTGGTTCTTTGACGAAGCAAGTTTCATGCTCAACGCCCCACAAATTTGCAGAATGAGCGTATCTACAGAGCAGTGAACGTAAAGACTGACATCGATGAACAATATTTTGGCAGAAATCGACACTCAGCAAAAGTCGATAGTTTGTTATGCTGCGGTTTCCTGGTTTGGGAAGTCAAATCTTTACTTTATTTGAAGCTGGCCAAGACCAAATCCCAAATTCAAAAAAGAAGAAGACAGTAAATCAGCACGTTCATCGAGAAGAAATGTTCCCTCGGGTTTTCGAAGATATCAATCGCATAATGCAAAATGAACCATGGACGTGACAACAAGATGCGCAAAGCTCCACACGGCAGTCGCAACAATTAATTGGCTTAGAATAAACACACCTGATTTTATTGAACCAAGTGATTGGCCTTCAAAAAGCCCAGATTTAAACGTCATGGACTTCTGTATATGGAGTATTTAATTATTGTCTCATCTTCAGCGACAGCGTGGACAGATAACTGACATTGAAATGCTTAAAGATGTTTTGACAGAAGCGTGGAATGGAATACCCGACAGAACCATTCAATCAGCCAGTTCTGCATGGATGCAACGTTTGAAGCGCTGTGTCAAAGTCAGTGATTCTCATTTTGAACATTATTGATATTTCCGAGTCTTCATTATTGTTTTTGTAATACACAAATCATGCATTTGAAATTTCCCGGTTTTTTACTGAACACCCTGTAGTTGTCAATGATAGAAGGAGCATGAAATCTATGCGTAGTAAATTTAGATACATGGAGATACAAGAAATGTATTTTGATAACTTAGTACTAATTACTATAATATGAGAAAGAGAGAGAGATCATATATGGAAAGAATATGCAGATATCGTCCCTATTGTAGCCACCTGGTAAAATTTGACAATGCGCGCGCAGGCTACAATCATCATAAAAGTGCATAAAGGTGATAAGAGAGCAATAGCGATCGTCTCAACCAATGAGAGACCAGAATTACAATAGGGTAAGTCGGGGTTGTATGGACACGGGGCTGTATGGACACTTTTCGATCACATTTTCAGCGACATTAAATTATAGGAAGCCATTCATGAAACTTTCTAAAACGACTTTCATTTTAAAGATAATGATCTAAACTTTGCAAAAAGGATCAATTTAAGTCATGTCTGTTATATTTAGATTACTAAATTTTAGTTGGTAGACTGGTGAAAAAATATTCTTAATCTGGCTGAGAAGTTTGACATTGACTGTAAGACAAACTAAAAGCCTAACGGTAATCATTTATACTTTCTAGATTACTTACCTGTGTCTATATGAGATAGATATTACTTAATTTGAAGTTTGGAGAATGCTGAAAATTTTACAATAATATTAAATTTATTTTTCGAGTCGGGGTTATATGGACACTCTTGGACACTTTAATGCTAAAGTCATCTACATAAGGTTAGAATGAACATAACAATGATAACATGATCTAATCATTAGTTTGGCTTGTATAGAGTGTTTTGATACATCCATTATGATGCCTTTATGATTCATTTTCATACGAACAAAACATTCCATAAGTCAGTCATTGAAAGAAAATTCATTGTCTATTTTGTCTTTCTGACGAAAAATATAAGACTTACCGTCTCCGACTCATTCGAAATCTCGAGTGATAATAATCTACTGTGAATGGAGAATAGCGCGCAGCATCAGTGTTCAACCCTTATGGCTATTTTTATCTTCATCATCATGTATGATTCCGTCCTACCTTGCTGTCCATATAACCCCGATGCTATTGGTTCAGAGTTTGGTCGCTGCGAGAGAGAAATCGACCGTGCGTCTCAGTTAAGTTAGTGCTCCCATACGAATACGTACCACTGTCGTCCGTTATGAGTGCGTGTGCCTGACGGTTTACGTTTATCATGGTTAGAAATTACAAATCCAAGGGTCTTCGC
The DNA here is from genome assembly GCA_907163375.1 of Prostheceraeus crozeri. Taxonomy (NCBI): domain Eukaryota; kingdom Metazoa; phylum Platyhelminthes; order Polycladida; family Euryleptidae; genus Prostheceraeus; species Prostheceraeus crozeri. Next base: position 3,573 of record CAJQUW010001499.1, on the reverse strand, counting down.
TTGAAATACAAACCTGAACAATTGCGATGTGCTGTATGTCTCATCAAGCAGAAGAAATTAAAGCATTAGTATAGAAGCAAAAAGCACTAGAAGATCAGCATAGAGCAGGTTGTGAGAGAGCGGTAAGCAGTATAGCAAGAGATATATAATTGATAGATATGTAGCCACTAAAAAAGAAAAAAGGAAGCACTAGGAAAGTAGCTACTAAGCTTAGAAGAAGAAGTGATAAGAGTATGAAAGTCGCAGGTACTTCGCTCACGGCGGCTGCTCGACGATACAGTGTCCCCTAGAAATACGATACGTCGTCATGTTGCAGATGAAACAACGCGTCCAGGTCAAAAGACTGTTTTTATTTTTACAAATCATCAAGAGCAACTTCTTTGCCAAAGAATTCTCTATACTGGTGAACGGGGGTGGCAGTTCCCTATGACCATTACAAACCATTAGAATTGCTGCTTTTGAGTACGCTTCTATCCTTCAGCGACGTAAAGAATTGCAGAAGCCCATCCCAAGAACTGGTATGAGAATAATCGTGCTTCTGGGGGGGACACGACTGGTGGTTAGCGATTCAGGAGGTGGAGGAGAAATCTGACCTCACCTTGCGCAAACCAGAAGGACTCTCCGCGGCTCGTGCTCAAGCCTTCAACAAAGACCCCGGGGGGGGTGTTTTTCTTGAGAATCGTACTTCAAAGATCTGAGACTTTTATTCAATTCTTTCGATATCAACGACTATCCACAACTGATATACAATACCGATGAAACCGGACTATCTACTGTACCAAACACCTCCACTCGCGTTGTCGCAAAGAAAGGTGCTCGATCTGTACAAGCAGTCCGATCTGGTGAGCGTGGAAGATTAACGACTGTTTTACCTACAGTGAGTGCTTCTGGTGAAATTCTTCCGCCCTTCATTATTCCGACTGCAAGGGTAAGAAGGTAATGAGTTCGGTGTGAGACAGATATATGATGGGATGAATATAACTGTGTCATCAACAAAATCAGGTTACATTGACTCAGAAACATTTCTGCAATACCTTTGGCCCATTTTGAAAAACATCGAACTAAGATCGACGGAAAGAAATGCATTCTCATTTTAGATTGGACATGTATCGCATGCCTCTCTCAACGCCTATAGATTACTGCATCTGAACACGGATTGAGCTGATCTGTATTCCACCGCATACAAGCCATCGGCTCCAAGAGCCATCTTGACACACACTTCAATGCTGTATTGAAAACGAGCATGGTGTCAAGTAAGGCACTTGAAAAAATCTTTCATGAACGATTCTGGTGTCGTCGCTATTACAACTGAAGATTTTGTACTCTATTTTGCAAAGTTTTCAAAGGTCTACAAGAGAAGCGAGGACTCAGTTGTTGAAGGACTTTCACTCATTGTGGAATATTTCCATTGAAAAAATACAGTTCGAGACCAAGAATTTGCGATCTTCAGTCCTTCAAATCGAAGCAGAGAAAATGAAGAAGAGTTCAATTCGTGGCAAGACAACTCTTGAAAACATCAGACTCGATTTTCAAGTGCTGATTCTGGCGCCATCAGTGGTTAGAAATGTCATCCACAGTCCCAAGAAAATAATGAACCAACGCATGAGCGTTCACCACAATCTTCATTTGACTTCACCATGATAACAGAGCTCACAAAGACTCACAGTCAAAATGAGATTTGATCGCAAGAGAACTCCGACAGCTCGAGAAAAACAGATTCAGCAAATGATCAGGCACAATCTCACAACGATCTACCTTGCACATCCAGCTCAATTGAATCAGTGTTCAGTTGTACAGGATTTCTGCCATAGTAGTATCACGTCCGAAGAAGTCAAGAGTGCAGTCGGACAAAAGTCAAAAGAAGTGGAAGATCAAAGTATGTTGCTGCGATGCTGTGAAGCTGAATGGGAATATGCAAAACCGAAGAAAAGATTGGTTCCAAATGTGGGCTCTCTGCGACCTCTGGTGTGTGAATCGTGCTTTGGTTCGGCTTCATGCTACAAATGTTCTCTTAAACAATTATGAATTAACTTTTGTTGATAAATTGTACCAGAAAGGTCACTTTGTCTGGAGCTTTAGTTTCGTCTGTTTTAGATATATACACCTACTTTGATCAGGTGTCCATATAACCCCGACAGTTTTTTTTCGCTAAAAAATTGTACTCTTTTCTAAGGTGTCGAAAAAGCTTCATATAGACTTAGATTGGAGTTGAAATGATACAGATTGGCTAGCTAATACAAAAATTCATTCTCATGAAAAAAAGATAGCGCTCCAGCTGCAGTAGTTTTGACAGGCGATGTCTCTAAAGAAAAAGTGTCCATATAACCCCGACTTACCCTATTTTAAATGGGTGTGAAGAGATAGCTAGCAACTAGTGTGGAATTTGATAAATTCAGGCATTCTTTAGCACTGCTAGGGGATGGTGATAGCAAAGTGAATGGTATAATCACATACCGGTATATAAGATTGTTTAAGCGCATCACTTTGCTAGAAGTGCAAACTGATTCAAAACGATGGCACATGCAGGAACTTACTAAGTGGGCAAAAAGAAATTTTTCATACCTTGCAGAGATAGGAAAAATAGTCGTGCGCCGCTTGCGGATTGCTGTGAATTCCTTCAAAATGCTCCGATCGTCACGATTCCTTCAGCTTCGAAGAATTCAGATCATTGTGCAAAAGTTTTCTCGATAATGTTGGACCCTCCGATCATTGTTTAAAAAGTTAGCATGCGCACGAAAAAACGCTCACTTCTCTGTAGGTAGAACTTAACTTCGTAGCGCTGCGTGTCCTCTTTGTTTGTGGATGACCGGTTGCGCGAACTGTCACTCGAAGCTTAGCACCAAGTTTGGCGTATTTAACATCGAACTGGCTGCTTATTGTTCGATTGGTATGGTAGGCCTAATATGTCAGCAGATTGTGCCACTTTATTAACGTTACATGTTCCTATGTTTCCTTTCTAGTCAAACAGAAGAAGAGACGACCTGTCTAATTCTGTGGGTATAACTATTAGCATCGAATCATTCATGCACACCTGGTTGAATACATTTATAGGTTAGATGCAAGCTATGATTTAGTAATTTTTAGAAACTCTCAATTCTTTAGGCTACCTGAGCATTGTGAGTGTATTGGAAATTTTGTCATACCAAAATAAAATGAGGGAACCACGAAAAATGGTCAATTGTGTATCGGTAATTTACCGGTAATTTACCACACTTCAAACACTACATGCAACATTTAATGAGTGCGTATGTCACACTAGGTGACATGCCACGCGTAATTCGGAGCACCCCAAACATCTGTGGTTACGTGTGACGGCCAAAAACAATTATACGTGTTGTGTCTATCCTGAGTATAGGTCCTATTACGTTGTTTAGAATGCATGCAGACATAAGCCCCAAAGTCAAAGTCTATTTAAAAAGGCCATGTTGCAATTAATATCACTAGTTGACCAAATTGCGACGAAATTGCAATAAATATAAAAAAATATGGGCAAATTGCAATAAATTACCTTTCATTGTAAAATATTGCAATTCATAACACCTCTAAATTGCAATTTCAAATTTCTTCTATATT
>CAJQUW010001498.1:0-12842 GCA_907163375.1 Prostheceraeus crozeri | reverse complement strand
CTTAGAATATTCCGCGCCGATTTTTGTAAATTTGAATGCTGGATTGTCTTCATCAATAGAGAGTGCAGAGTCGATGCCACCGTGTAATTTGTGAACCACACTGTGAATGTGAAAAGTTCATGCCTTTAGACTACAGACGTATGATTTTGGGTTTTAAGCAATTTCTTTGTATAGTAAATGACGAAAACAACCTTCTTCATCATCTTGTGGTCCCAGTGATGACCTACTCACAAAAATACAAATTCCCTTTGTCTCAGAAAGTCGCATGCTCCAAAACATTTATGACATCGATGGCTAAATTATCAAACTGCGGTTTCATCCTAAAGCAACTTTGTAAACTGACTTGTTGTTCATCACTTTTGTTGTTATTGTTGACTTTCTATTTATTTTTGTCTTGTAACGCAGAATGTTTTTACTTTCAAATGTTGCACCTACATTCCTCACGCTTCTCATTATTGAGCAATTTCGAAAAATAAACGTTATTCTCTTCTATAATTTTGATGTTTTTGAAAATTTTGTTGTTATAGACTGCAGGTAGATAATTATGCAACCATATAGAATGCAGTGTGCTGCATATCTATGCAAAAACTACCATGACATTCAAACAGTTAATCAGTCGTCACTGCTTAACGTTGTGACTAATCCTCAAAATAATAACAGTCTCATGACTTGCAATTGTAAAGTCTGCGGTGATCTCAATAAGGAAAGCAAAAATATGAATAAGGTTAATAGAGTTCTTTGTAAGTTGAGACATGTAGTTTACCGATACACTTGTGCCATTTGCAAGGAAACGTATATTGGTAGGACTAGCAGACAATTAATAACGAGACATAAGGAGCATAGCAAGTCTATTGACATGAAGAACAACATTAGCGCTCTTTCGGAACACCTAACTAGATGCCATCATGATACCCCCAATAAAAGCATAGATTTGTTCAATATTCAACTCCTTGAAAAATGTCATGATACTAAAAGTACAGCGATATCAGAAGCGTTACTCATTTCCAAATTTAATCCATCCATCAATAGGAAACATGAGATGATTCAACATACCGTACAATTCACTACAGACTGGAGTTCTGTCTCCCAATTTATGAATGGCTCCGTGACGAGGTAAGGAAGTTTCCCTTTTCATATGACGTAACTTTTCACGAGACTTCTTGTGAACAATTTTCTCTTCCTTGTACATTCTACATCTGTCCGTCGAAGGCGTTGGACGCCGAGAATTTAGGCAAATAAAGCTGGTTAAAATAAAGAATTTATATAACTACGGAGGGCTTCCGCTAACCTGATATTTAACTGTACCATGACATTAATTATCATGAAATTGAAGGTTGCATCACGAGTATTGATTGAGGGCGAAGCCCGAGATCGATAAACGAGTGTTGCAACCATAGAAATAAACTGTTTATCTGAAGTTCGCTAGAATGGAAATTGACTCAAGGTCGCCGCACATCCGGGGGAACTAAGTTGGGGCATGAAGAACCGATTAAAAGATTCGATTTACTCATGTGACTGATTCTAACCCAATGATACAGACGTTGGCAGGTGCATCTAAGTGAAAATGCGTGCGATTTATGTGCCGTTATCGTTTTTGTGCATGCATGAAGCTTTAATTTCCATTATTGTTGTCATAATTTCTATGTGGCAACCATAGGGAAAAGATTGTTGATCTGAAAGTTCTCTAGATGGGAAATTGACTCAGGGATCGGCGGCACATCCGAGGAGAGAACTAAGTAGGGTCATGAAGAACCAATTAAAACTTCGATTTACTCTTGTGACGGATTCTAAACCCAATGATACAGACGTTTGGCAGGTGCATCTAAGTGAAAATGCGTGGATTTTATGTTGCCCGTTATTTGAGTGCAGTGCATGAAGCTTAATTTCATTCTAGGGGTTTTTTGTTGTCTATTTCTATGGTTCCGCAACCGAATGAAATGCCTCTAACCAACACTGAAAGCCAAAAGCAAACACGAGCGTCCCGAGCAAGTCGTACGTAGGCAAGCATTTTATCGCTATTGGTTTGGCTTTCATCGCTGTGTGGCAGTCTACTGCTTGCTGCACTTGTGAACTTTCCATGTGCTTACAAAACGCTTTGCTCTGAACTGCATGGAAAATCTCGCAGTGTAGCTGAGGCCATTAGAAATGAACGTTATCTGAAGTTCGTAGAACTGGAAATTGACTCAAGTCGCGGACTTCCGGGGAACTAAGTTGGGGCATGATAGAGGAATCAATGAAAACTTCGATTTAACTCTTGTGACTGATTCGTAACCAATGATACAGACGTTGGCAGGTGCATCTAAGTGAAAATGCGTGCGATTTATGTGCCGTTATTGTGCATTGCATGAAGCTTAATTTCCATTCTAGAGGTTTTATTGTTGTCAATTTCTATGGCTGAGGCCTAACACTCTGCTTCCTGGTAAGTGTGATGAAAGCGATTTATCACCACACTTAGCATGTTTCTATGTAATTGCTTGCACTATGCCAGGAATCCATAATTTATTGTTCCGCAATGAATGGCATAGAAATCGCTCTCAAACATCAGCTAATGTCATAGAATGCTCTCAAACATCAGTTTAGCTCAATTTGGTCTTAGCCATATGGCAGTATATTAGGTAGGAGTGGGAATCTGCATTTATTAAATCCCCAATGTGTTTGTTTGTGTTGTCCCAACAACACTTTTCGATTTTCATTAAATGAACATGAGTTGAGACCGAAGATCGAGACCCAGTACCACCAGTGAGACCATCCCAGTTTTTACAACGTTCGGAGAAATGTAAACGAATTTGACTGATGATGATAAAACAATACAGAAATAAGGAGTAGTATTCCACAAATCCTCCATGTCATGACAACTGGGAGAGAGGTAATATAGTTTTGTCAACTTGTCCAATTCGATGGGCTATCATTACTAAAAGATCAGCTTTATTATAATAATAAGCGTGATTATATCAGAAACTAGCCACTGAAAGAGCAAAAACATCAACAATTAAAGAAAACTGATTCACAATGAAGCTTTAAAGGATACAAAAAAATGGATCCATATTAATTATTCAGATTCACGAAATGACGCACTTCGTGTGAATCATTAAATCATGCCGCTGAAAAATGGAATTTGAAGCATGACATGTTAGCGAAGAAGCTCTCAATATGATCTCAACTTTTCCTTGAAGGACTTGCAGAGACTATGACTTATGGGTTCATGAAAATTTTTATTGATCATCAGCTTAATTTCCGCTAGTTACGATGCTTATATGTAGATATTCATTCCTTTTGATAACCAACTTGTTTCATGCTACTTATAAAGGGGCCTCATGTCGGTAGTATAAAAATATTCCAAAATTTGGCATTTTAAAAACTGCTCAAATATTTTTTGGACCGCAGTAAACATAATCTCCGTAAAAACTGAATCTTTTTTCATAAAAAATTTCACTATGTACATACTTTTTTGAGTCCGTACACTACCTACTATATACTATTTATTCTATGGTTATAGCCCTAGTTGGGCCGTCGTCGACACTTCTTTCATGGCATGGTCGACGTTTGAATCCAAAGATCGGCAATGATAAAATGTTATCATCAAAAATTTCTGTTCCATTGTATTTTCTAATCATAGATTTTGTATTGAAGCAAATTTAGTCTCTTTCGTTTGTTGTACCAATGTCCTTCCCCACTGGTTGATTCATATGGCGAAAAGCAACAGGCTATTGTCTGTCAGTCAGTCTGTCTATCGCACAGATTGACAGTGATTGAACAATGAACTCAATAATAACTGTCTTGATGTTTTTGAAATCTTGATTGTAATCTAAATATTTTTAGACTTTTTTCGTGCTTTAGATTCTGTTGGCCTAATTAACTGCATATAGTAGGCATATTTGTAATTCGAGTGTTGAAGCTTTAATCAAAACTTGTGATGTCTAATGTATAGGCCATAAGCCTTACCTAAGATTTGATGTACAAGAAGCTTTGTATGAATAAACTGCTTTCTTCGGTCTTCCATTATTTGGAATATATCGATGATTCATGCAATCTAATTTTAATTTCATTACTAAGAGCAGTAAAAGTATCATGGTAGCAATGTAAATCGAAAAATTCGTATGACTAGATCTAGTTGCGGTGTAGGCCCATACGTATATTTAATAAAAATGGTATATTTTCATTATAGAAAATAAAATATTATTTTATATCATTTTAAAAACAAAATGACATAATTGCCGATCATAGCTTGAATCCCATTCTGCCACTTAATGACGTTGTCCACCCAGTCGATTCTGCGTTTTCCACGTTTTCCTCTTCCTTCCGTTTCTCCTTCAATTGGCGCAAGTACGATGCTGTTTCCTCTTCCGTATTTCTTCCGTGTCCGTATTTTCTGATCTTCCTCCTTTCTACCTCTGCTAGCATGCCTTGCTCTTCTTATATTCCAACCTGTTCTCTCTCCTATTCGTTAGTATTTCTTTGTGTCCATCTTATTCTGAGCACTTTTCGTGTTTCTTTAAGTTTCAACTTTCACAAGCATAAAGGGCGACGCTCCAAACAAGGCTTTTGGCAAGTCTTACTTTGAGCCTGACACTTAGCTCTTTTGACTTCCAAATCTCAATCAAATTGCTTGTTACTGACATAGCCATTCCTATCCTTGCCTTGATGTCGGCAGTGCTGTCTCCTTGCGAAGAAAGTATGACCCCAGATATTTGAGCTTTTCCACTTTCTTAATCTTTTTTTATTCTAAATCAATATCACCATGTCCGTGTATGGTCATTGCATTTGTCTTGGTCTTGTTTATGTGGAGTCTCAACTATAGACTTGCGTCGATCAAAGCTGAAACCATCAATTTGCAGTCCTCTTATGATCGCGCTACTAGAGGAGTGTCATCTGCATACCTGATGTTCCATATGCATCTTCCACCAATTATAATTTCACTACATAATTCGCTCGCCGATGACATTGATCAGCATCAGTAATATCAAGCATCCTTGTCGAACTCCTTTCTCAAACTTAAATGTCTCTGAACTGTTCATCCAATCTTACGACTCCAATGACTTGATCATAAAACTGTTTTATTAGCCAAACCAAATTCCTAGGCGCACCAAGTTCAATAGATGTTTTCCAAAGGGGCTCCTGGAACACAGGTTCGAAAGCTTTAGGATAATCAATGAAGAGAAACCAAACTTGATCATCATCTTGTTTCTTGTACACTTTTTGTATAATGTTCGTGGCCACGTGGATAGCGCCTGTTGCACATTTGTCTGAAGTAAACCCAAACAAACTCTTCCTCGGATATCTCTGGTGATAAATAGTACCATAGGCGTTGCTTTAAGGCCTCTAACATCACCTTAGATGCGTGGCTTATCAGGTTTATTGTGCGGTACTTATTGCAGTCTTGTGTTCCGGGAACTTTCGGCAGTGGCACCAATTCTGATAAAACTCACTGTTCAGACCATTTTCCTCTTCTCCAAATGTCTTTGATGATTTTCTTCATTGCCGGCACTACTGTGTGTCCTCCAGCCTTCAGTGTTTCTGCTGACACTTTATATATTCCCACATCCCTTCTAGTTTTCAGTTTACCGATGGCGGCTGTCATCCCGCTTTCCAGCACTTCAGGTTCCTCACCCCTCTACAACTCCTCTTCTTCTGCGTGGATTGCTCTCTGAAAAGGCCTGAGCAGCATTCTTTCGAGCGTGCTCCGTTGTCATCTTTGTTGTACAACAATCTGCCTTCAACATCTTTGATGCCAATGCCGGGGCGGCGACCTGGTGACTTTTCTAATTGTGATATATAATGTTTTATAGTCTCCAGTCATCTCTGCTGCTTCTGCTTCTGTTGCCAGTTTGTTATACCCCACTTCCTTTTTGCTATTGTTAATGATAATTTGACCGCAAAAGTGCTTAAAATTAAGCACTTTTTTTGTCAAATTCAAGTTTTTGAAAATGTGAGAAGACCTTCAAGGCAACTGCTTTAAGCCAGGTAATGTGACGCATCATGCATAAAATTGTAATCATGTGAATATCAGCTTTATAGTTCCACTTAGTCATCGTAAACTATTCATTAGAACAAAAACCACATTTTTCTCTTAATGCATGAAATACTTAAATCGATATATTTTGCAAACTAATGATCCCAAGATGGTGACATTTCATAGAAATGTAGGTGAGGGTGAATCTCATAATGATGAAATTGAAAATAAGTCAATACATTCAGTCGTTGCACGTTGACATAAAGACAAAAATCAATTAAAAAGTGCTTAATTTTAAGCACTATTAATTTAATGCATTCCTGCAATCAACGTGAAAGTTCTGCTTTCAATACGTTTTGAATATAAGCTTAGATGTTCATAGGTTACCAAAAGGGTACAGTCCATTTGATAGGCGTGTCACAAGTGCCTCTGACTTATTGGTTACTTAGTAATTTCAAACTGTTTTAAGAAATATGACAAATAAACGCCCAGTTTCTAATTATCACATAGATAATTTTTAGAAATTTGATGCCCCAAGCCAAATGCGATGCGATATTCTGAGATCACTGTGAATTTTTGTTTAATTGTGAGAAAAATAGCGATAAATATCAAATATCGAATCGTACAGGATTGAATATTTACTACAATGAAAAAGTGCTTGCTTAAAATTAAGCACTTTTAATAAACATCTAAATAGCCACATATCACCTGCTTGTGATACTCATAACTTCACGTGATATACACTCTTACATATTAAGTTTTCAAGAACAGATGACCCGGACAAGCAAATCCTCAATTTTATTGAGTCAGTGAATGAAAGCTTTCCAAAAGCTATATGCCCTAGAGATCATACATAGATCTCATATACATAGGTCTTGATGAAAGTATGATCAAATCTTTTCACAGAAAATCAACAGGGAAGGTGGAAATTATTCGAAAGCTAGACAAAATAAATATAGCAACGAAATAAAGAGATGTCTGCCGCTCGTACTGACATAGTTGTCCGAATCGAATTGAATGAAAGCAAAGAGAAAAGAATCACGCCTCTGAGTGCGGTGCTACCACAGCAACGGCAGCCTACTTCGTCTGACAAAATAAGTGCAAGGAGAGCAATCATTGCAGATTTCTGGTTCGGATCTGCGAAATCTGCCGTTGACCTCATGAAAGTTGGGTTCTACTCAATTATGTTGGTGAAAAGCGCTCATAAATACTTTCCAAAACAATTTCCAAATGAGTCTCAACTCGGTAGAGTAGAATGGGTGGGATGCACCGAAAATAGGCAGGATGTTCCTGTTCAAGTCACAAAGTTTTCAAGTTTAGCAAATGAAACAGTTTGTTGCGACATGTTCAACAACAATAGCTGACAACCCAAGGAAAACGAAACATCACGGTGAAGTTTTATGGCCTCAAATTGCTGAAGAATATCTGAAGTGGACCTACGCATTATTATCAATCCATACCTTCAGTCATTATCGAACAGGAGCTAAAGGTCTAAACTCTAGACGATGTTGTAAAGACTCGCCTAATCTCCGGCAAACTTGCGGGAATCTTGGATTTGTTTTCACTAATGCTTATCTCGCTTATCGATCATTCAAACCCAATCAATCAAATTTCCAACGCAGACAATTCAAAATGGCATTAGCAAACGGTTTGATCAGTCATGCAGAAGAACTACAAGCCAAAGCGAATCCGAGGCGATCTGCTAATGTCTCAGCAAGTGACTCAAATATCCTAATTGAAAATATTCATCGGCTACCTCCTTATCTGGCCCAAAACCTTGCTACATTTGTCCGCACGGATACCAGGAAAGTCATCGAATAACGACAACATTCAAATGCCATTTATCCAATGCTCCTATATGTAAACCCTCTTCAAAAGTAAAGTTGACTGAAGAATATAAATGATGGCGTTCCTCTGAAAGACGCAGCAAGAAGAAATCATCATGATCGATAGCCGATCAGTGTCTATGAAAGACTTGTATACATGTATGTAGCTAGTAAGCCTACTAACATGTAGTTGGTGCCATGATTGGATGACCGTATGCTGAAGATTCTAATCGACCCAAAGATATCCTTGTTACTTCAAAATGTTGTTTTATCTAAACTTCAACAGGTTCCTATTACTTGCAATTCAATAAGAAGATTATTTGAAATTATTGATCACTTTCGAATAGAAACAGATGCCACGCAAGACATTGCTTAATGTGATAAGTGCTTACTTTTAAGCACTTTTAATTAGTTTTTGTTTAATTATTGATCAATGTGATTTGAAATGCCTTCGTAATACATAAACTGTTTTAAACATAACAGGAGTACCATTCCTCATGATTCATTCCTTCACCTCTTGTTATTACAGTAAAGTCATAGGTATTATTCAGTAGTGTAGGCCCTACTTCATATTTCCAATCCATTTCAAAAATCAAAACTATTAGCCTGTTTGCATAAATTGTAGCCGTCTGAAAGCTCTACGACGCTTTGTTTTAAAAGACCCTACCTTCATTTACGAATGATTTCTGAGCACAGAAGTGAATGATCATACATGGTCGTTTGATAATTGCGAATACATAAAAGTGCGTAAAATTAAGCACTTTTGATATTTCTGGGATAGCAATAAAATTCATAGAACTATCTTGTGTACATAGGTCTTCTTTTGACCAGATAGCTTCGTCGTATCCAATACATAGATAATTTAGGCCAAAGTAAGTATATAAGGGAAGTATGGAATCAATGGTTGATTTGTGGCGACAGCTATGATATTACTTTTTCGCCAGCTCTTATGAGCAGTTTTATTCGATATCGCAATTGACAACAGAATAGTATTGAAATATTGAATGGAAGGGACTGAATAACTATGCCAAAACTATGAAGTAGTGAAAAATTACATAGTTATCCGTAGACATCTAGAAGACAAATACATGAGATGAAGATCCATTTCTATGGTTAAAATGCTAGATTTGATTTGGCATATAAATTTAAGGTACTTAATAGACGACTGCAGACCATTCTATGCGATTTAAGGAGGTGACAATTATGATTGCATTAATGTACTGTATATGAACGTGTTTACAAACTTTTGCCCACTGAACATCTGAAAATCTTTGTATCGAATCTAGAAATACTTCATTTTCTTATTGATGACCAGTTTTACATACATTCATTGATCAGGTTTACAGTTCCATTCATGAATGGATGTTGGAAATATGATGGACCTTACCTACATTATATACTATTTTAGTCCTAATTTTTTCATCTGATTATGAAAGCATCCTATATGAAATTTGATGATTTTTTTATTGACATCCCAACATCTCATTTTCTTCTTACCGGTACATCAGAGTTTTCCCTTGTATTTCCTTCTATGATCAATAGCAGTATTTGATGATCCGTAATGAGATAACTTATGAAGAAATAGTCAAATTCTGAAATGTTGTCATTAAATTATTGATATATCACGTAAATGACTGTTTTTGTTAGTGATGAAAATAATGAAAAATGAAGAATGACGCTCCAGCCTTAAGCTGCAGATACTTTGCATTAATTGCTTTCGAATATATTGAGCAATTAATACAATAGTTCCATCGGCTTCTGGCAAATCACTGAAAAGTAAAATCATATTCACAACAGAAAAAGAAAAGCAACACGAACATTCAGATGCAGATGAAAGCATTTGGGACGCAGCTTTGATTTCATTGGTTGGAACATCATAGGATGCATCAATTCACAAAAGGCCTTCAACCAAAATTTGTATTATAAAGCTATATAGAATAAACCACAAAACGTTTGACTTTTGGTTTGATCACTTTTGCCAATTAAATTTCGAGTGCTATTCATTCAAGTTTATGTCTAGACGTTGCGAATAATTATCAATTAATTTCACCGTACATGTTCATCTGACATCGGTATTAAGCATTTCAAAGTGCAGTATAGACTACTGAATACTGATTGCCTCATACTGCTTCACGTTGTTGACAAAAATGTACACATATAGGGCTGATCAAAAGTAACTTCCTAATGCAATATTTTCATTATTCCTACTCCAAGAAAGTAATAAACATGAATAGCATTTTTTCATGACGGAATTTACTGGGCATTGTCTAGAAATGAAAAGCAGTAGCCATTAGGGAGCTTTACTCAGGGCATCAAACACACATCAGCAGTATAATTTATCAAATGAGAGCATTATTCGATTATTATTGCATTAATAAATTATCCAATTCAAACTCTCAATTTCTGTGTGTCATGATGTTGAAATAAATACCTTGGAAACCACGGCCAATTCTTGGTGGTGAGGAAAACATGAAAGAAGTGGCGAAAATTCGATGATTCAAGTTCATGACAAATCATTTTTGGCGACGAAATCTCTCAGAATTTTTATTATTTCGCTGTGAATACCCCGCTGTTGCTCCTCTTGCGAATATGTAGGCTATCTTTAATTTAAACAAGCTATATTTCACCTAAAGGCCTACTAATAATTGCTTCAGCATGACCTCGAAAATTTTCGGTGCGAGCAGGTGAGCCCAGCGCACACCCATAAAAAAATCATTGTTTTTATGTAGCAAATATTATAAAATAAATGTAGCGTAGTTGTTTTGGACATTTTCAATTCATGATAAATATAAATTTCGGTTGAAGAAACAGAAGCTTTTCTAAATTGATCAAAAATTTGATTATTAAGCTTCTGTTAAAGGCGTAAATAAAAATATTGCAACAAAGGTGTCAGACTCATCATGGAAGGTATTCGATTTATCTAACGGCCGATACAGTAAAACGAATTGTGATGTAATCAACTAGATCTCTAAGTCTGCCATTTTTTTGGTGTGTTCAGATATTGCAAGTTGTATTATACACCTACGTTAATAATCACTACGATGCACATGTATAGGATACACATGTACTACGATCCTCAATGCTCAATGAATTATAGAAAACTTTATGAATTATTATCATGATTCCTTAACATCAAATTAAAAACTGTACAATTACTGAAGAATAATGATGATCATCTGGGAATCGGCGGACGAGCAGCAACTACAAATTGCCAAGAAGACAGATTTAGTATATATTACATGTATATGCTAGAAAACTATAAAATTTCCTATAATTTGATGCCATGAAACTTCGGTAACGTGTTCAGTAGATACCTACTTCTAAGAAGCAATTGCTTAATTCTAACGGTTAATGCATAAATGAATTATGCGGAATATTTGAAGTGATCATGCAAAAATATAACCGTTCAGCAAATAGTTACCATTTCGACGAATTGTTGCGTCTGAAAAGCTAACTGTATAGTTATGGCTGCTGGTACCAATTTTTCGTGGGAGTAACTTGGTCTCAGTTGTCTGGCTATTTACACGCAACATTGCGTTCGAATAACCTCACGTCTTTTGATATCGGATCAAATCAAGCCTTGTTGGTAACTAAAAATTAATTTCATTTTACTAATTGAATTAAAAACCCGCAAGTTATCTTTTTTTTGAAAGTACTCTCACAAAAAGACTCGTCAGCTGTCACTACTTTTTCTCAAACAGGCCTACTAAAATTGTTATTAAAGGATGCTCGCTATTAAACATAGTAACTTAGAAGAAACTTTTCGGATAACATTCATGATGCGGTAAACTGGGTTGAATCGGATCAGTAGTGGTAATTGATCTTGTTGCCCAATCATAATGGGCATGGCGGATTATTGCACCTTATACGTATCGTCTTTACACATAGTTTCATTATATTGCCAAAAAATTTGACGACTTACTGATCCAGT
This sequence comes from Prostheceraeus crozeri, assembly GCA_907163375.1. Lineage (NCBI taxonomy): Eukaryota > Metazoa > Platyhelminthes > Polycladida > Euryleptidae > Prostheceraeus > Prostheceraeus crozeri. The sequence goes on along the minus strand of CAJQUW010001498.1, from coordinate 1,135 downwards.
TGATTGTGTCAAACTGTTTTTTACAAGATCGACCATTAGGACAGAGTCTTTGTCAACCTTGAACATCATCATGAACGAGGGTGTTATTTTGTGTGGTACTATGTAGTTAACCATCTCACTGAGTTTGCCACTTAATAATTATATTTTACTTTTTACTAAATATAATGTATAAACCGTGGATGGGTGATGATATCAACTCAGCATCAGATGTAGTGACCATTACTCGTGTGTTTGCAAACTTTGAGTTGATTTCAATTAACTATCTATTAACATCAACTTACCAGGACGCCATTTCACGCACAGATCATAATGATTCATATGAACAGCTAAAATTTCGAACATTCGTTGTGTCTTGTGACCAGTCACAGTTGTAGCGACTGTCTGTCTGCTTCCTTAGTTAAATAAAGCAATCAGACAGCGACTAGGCATGACGTCACAACAGTGATAAGCGTCTAGAGTGATTTGCGTGGGAAACATCTCGCCTCAATTACCATGAAGATGTTGGAATTTCTGCAACTGGTGCACTCAATGTATGAACACAGATATCAGTAAAATAAGAGCATGACGGGCTGTTTTAGGACAAGCGCAAGAGTCACGTGCGTCAACCACGCGGAGTTGATCTTCACTGGCCATAGAAATAAACTGTTTATCTGAAGTTCATCTAAAGAAGTTGACACAATTTCTATGTCACTGGCAGATGAAACGTTAAAGAACCATCCAAAGCACAAAAATGTTGCCAAACTAGCGAGCAAATATTCCTTTCTTCTTTTTCCAGGAAATATTTGTATTAGATGCATCTTCAATATGTAGATAAACAATATCTGAGAGCCAAATGAGACAATTTCTCCACTGTTTCATCTATAAAGCCATTTTATTCAGAAATGACACGTTCAACATCAAAATTGATGTGAAAAATGAATAAAGCAGTAAATTGTATGTAGGAATTCACTAGGAAAAGTGAAGTTGTCACCAAATATTTTAGCCACACGCGACTTCTTTTTGAAATGGATGAATATAAATATCTGTAAATCCTTTATCTTCGGCGAAAAATGATAGAGAGCGGGATTTGTCGCCACTAAAAATACATTAGAGTAATGGGGGAGTTTCCACACTTTGATACATTTAAACACTTTGA
>CAJQUW010001497.1:0-15300 GCA_907163375.1 Prostheceraeus crozeri | reverse complement strand
TAAGTCTACACGGCACGGCAATAGAAAGAAATCTAGAGAAAAGTTTTTCTTGAACAAAGATACTTTCGATCAACTGCTTAAAGATTTGAGAGATTATTTTAATGATAAGAAGTTTGCTAGATTTTATCAAACGTTAAAGTCAATTAATTTTCACACTTTAAAACAGTTGAATGCATTTACGATTAACGAAGACAGTGACTTCTCATACATTTTGTCGGCTTATTGCAACAACACAATTATAAATAATAATCCTATAAAAGATAAGGACAGCAAAGTCAACATAATTTTTCCTTTTAAAAATAAAAAGATGGATCAAGTTAATCTGAACAGTATTTTGCACGACAGTAATCTGAATCGACTTCTTCCGGAAAAGATTCGTAGTTATTATCCACCGTCAGTATTTTTCTCTTTAAATAACCCGATTTCTCTAAAACTGTGTAATTATAGTGCATTTCTTAAAAGCATCGACTCTGACAGTATGAGTGCAATTATACGAGAAGATTGTAAATGTAATGATCACAAACGTCACATATATGATTTTCATAAACACGTCATCACTGGTGACTTAAATTTTGTGAACAATGAAAATCTGAGGAAATTATTTGAACTAGGTACCAAGCATAGAACTGAAGATAATATTGACGATGCGAAACTTACAGATGAAATCGAAGCTGCATTAGACCGTCATATTGTAACGATGGCTAAAAATAACAAAATTGATATAGACAGCTTTCAAAAAATGGAAACTCAGAATCATTAAAATTGTAAAAAACAGGTTGTTTCGATTCAAGACGATTGAACGTAAAAAGACTAGTACGTCTACAAAGATGAATCTGAGAAAGTTAAATGAAACAGACTTAGACGAATGCTTGGATTACATCCATAAGTTCTTTGTGGTGGCCCCTATAGACAAAGCCAGTAATAATTATGCCTTTATTTGCAAAAAGTTTTATCTAAAAGTTCTCCTAGAAGAGCTAGGTTTTGATATCAGTACTATGACCACTTTGGGTAATATGACTTATTGTCCAGTTCAACGTAAGGCCAGCGATATCATACAAAATCATAACTTAATGATGACTAAGAAATTTAACACTAACTGTAAAGAAGAAAACTTTAAATTACCAAAAATTTATTGGTTACCCAAATTACATAAATCACCATATAAGTTTCGCTTTATTGCTGGAGCTAGACGCTGCACCACTAAACAACTATCAGTAAAGATAAATAAAGGTTTGGCCGTTATTAGGGAACACTTCAAAAGATACTGTACTGCCATTTACAGAAACAACGGAATCAATTATTTTTGGAGCATTCAGTCAACTGAAGAATTCCTAATGAAAGCCCATAGTGTAAAAGTAGATAATTTACAAGTATTTGATTTTTCTACTTTATATACTAACTTAGATCACAGCGAGGTTCAAAACCACATTCATGCGCTACTTGATATCATTTTTAATGAAAGCAGTAGAAAATTCCTGTGTATTGGATACGATAAGGCATTCCTATCACAAAAAAGATACAGCGGTTATTCTATTTTCACGAAGGATACTTTCAAACATGCGATTTCCTACATAATTAACGAAGTATTCATCACTTTCGGAGATTACGTTTTTAAACAAAAATGTGGCATACCAATGGGAGGCAACTGCAGTCCTTTGTTAGCAGATCTTTTTCTACTACACTGTGAATTCTGTTATATGAGAGATATTGTTTCTGAGGAAAAGATAGGACTAGCACGTTTATTGTCAAACACTACCAGGTATATCGATGATTTATGCATCTTCAATTATAAACATTTTGATAAGATTATTCCTAGAATTTATCCCCAAAGTCTGGTAGCAAACAGGAGTGGCAACAATAATAAAGAAGTAGAATATTTAGACGTCAAACTGAGCATAACTGACTCTGGATTAAATACATCAGTGTATCATAAAGTGGATTATTTCAGTTTTCAAGTAACTCTTTTGACCTTCCCTGAAAATAACATACCTCGGAAAACAGGAATTAATGTATTTAGTAGCCAAATAATAAGATATGGACGTATTTGCTCTTTCATTAAATGATTTCCTGGATAAAACCAGAAACACCTTTACGTTACTTCAGCACAGGGGTTATACCGAAACCGAACTGAGACTTTCCGCCGAAAAAGCTTTACATAAGCATAAATACATTTTGAGAAAATTCGGACTGTACTCAGCGAGACAGATCGCCTCATCTTGCCTAAAAGCCAATACATCGAACTGTTAAATTATATTTTTGGAGGCTGCATGATTCATGCAGGGCCCCGCTCGAATGGGTCTGAGTGTTCAGGAGCAGGGGCCGAAACACGAATCCTATTCGAGTTCCTGCTGATGACCTCTTCCATTGACTGATTTTGACGGACGCTTTTTGACATTAATGCCTTGAAGCAACTTTCCTGCCCGGCTTCCAACGTAGGGAAGATAAGGTCCGGGGCTTCATGGCATCTTGTTGACGGCTAACCCAGATATTTCGTTTGACTGCAATTCGTTCACTATTTCGCTAGTCTGCATTTCCTCGTTTAATGTTTATTGTTGGACATTTTCTGGTAATTGAAAATATTAAACTTTATTTCTGTAGAGAACGCAACAATCAGTCCTTCTCAGGATTCATCGGTATCTTTAATTTCATCTTTCTTCTTCAAACTGTCTCACTCTGTAATGGGATCCACCTGTATTGGATTAAATTCCTCGTGAATGAAAATACCACACCAAATGTCATTACGTAACAGAGATTAGGAGCGATAGAATTGGGAGGCACAACGTGTGTCCTCTTCAGCCTTGTAATAGGATAATTGTTGTCAAATCAACGAAGAATGAAACAGTTTTTACGCTATTTAGTAAGCATCTCACACATTAACTTAGGCATTTGAAAATCACATAATTTACGTAAGTTGGTAATGCATTCCTTGAGCAATTTTACTTCTGTAAGCGTTTTACTGTAAGAATTGACTGTTTAAATGTAGATATATTAAGTATGTTGGTATAAATTCATACCTCTTTCGCGATAGTACAGTTGCCTAAATGATTGACTGATTTTAATTGCCTTCAGGGCAGGGAAACTAACCTAGATAGAACTGCATCTGGATATTGAAGTAGCATTACAAGTAAGAGTTGTATTCACTAAATAACGGATAGAGGATAGGTATACGATTATCTGACATAGCTCTGGCTAAAGCCCTCGGGGATTCATCAAATGATTTCCCTCTCTATATCCCAGAGAATCGCTAGGGCATCCTCTATCCAACACTTAGTTCATGGATTTCTAAATGATAAAAGTGTCGTCTCGACGGAAGATATTTGAACACTTCCCAATAGCTCCGAAGAAAATTCATGTTATTGGACTTGCCACCTTCTCGAAGTGCACCATCGACAATGTGAAGAGAACACGTTCCGATTTCAAGAAGTTCAGAGTCATCAATTGGTTAACATTAGGAACGTCTATGGAAATCTGTAAGAGTTTTGAAGTATCAAGGGGATTAAGTGCTTCCTGAAGAGTTTTGTGTAATTCGGACGCGGTAGCATATCCAAGAAACTGTGATGTCAAGCACCTTGTCATGACTTTATCCCTATCCAGTGCATCCATCTGTAATGACACTTTATTCATTGATTCATCAAATAAACACACAAAGAATGGTGACTTACATGAAGCCGAATTTTTTCCCGGACTTTTCCCGACGTTCTATACCCTGTGTAATTTTATACGTTCCTGACTTCAATAAAGGACATATCGTGTTTAGCTTGCATCACCTCATTGTTATCAATTCAGCGGTTTTACTTTTGACAGCTTCACTTGCCTGATTTTGATATCTATTGCATCACACAATGTTTCTATGCACGATAAACCATGGATTTCTATATGATACAAGTGTGCATGATCCGTCCAAGATTTTGTGACCGTGCCTCATTTTTGTCATGCAGTGATATTAATGAGTAAATCGGTCAATATTTTGGGTATAGTATGGAGTACGGATGCCATGTCGCTGAACCACAATGTTGTTTATCGGAGTGCTAACACGCGACTTCATGTCCTTAAGATATCAAAGCTATTTGTTTCAAAAGAAAAACTGTTCGAAGTTGTCAATGGTCTTGTGCTCCCTGTTATATTCTATGCCAGTCCATTATTTGGCAACTTGCATGCTTGCAATGTTGAAAAATTAATAAAACTTGTAAGAACAGCACACATTAATTGTAGCTGCCACCCTTGTGATTGTGCATTCTTGGCAAATGTGAACATTCGACAAGGGAAACTGATAATGGAGTTTTTAATCAAACGTGAGATTCCTAAGCATCCTTTGAATTATGGTTCAGTCGCGTTTGACTCATTCCAAAAAGTTTCTTCAGCGTAGAATCAATGTAATTTCCATCGTCTAAAAAAGAGGCTGTTCCATGTGAGGCGGGAGGATGAAGGTGGAGCCTTCTACACAACCGCAGAGGGACAGTGAAGGATTGGAAGTATTACGAACACCAAGTCTTACAAGACGACCATGAATATTTTGTAATTCCTACAACTGGCTGTCTCTTCCTCGTCATCGAGTCCGGTGAACTCCGGTGATATTGGGAAGTAATACACGTTCTAGTCGTCTGAATCCATCATGGTCGTCGGATTCATGGAGGGAAGTAAACCACCGTCTCCGAAGTTGAAGGAAAACTGTTCCATGTGAATCAGTAGGATGAAGGCGGAGCCTTCTACACAACCGCAGAGGGACAGTGAAGGATTGGAAGTATTACGAACACCAAGTCTTACAAGACGACCATGAATATTTTGTAATTCCTACAACTGGCTGTCTCTTCCTCGTCATCGAGTCCGGTGAACTCTGGTGATATTGGGAAGTGATAGACGTTCTCGTTTGATAGAAAAGTAATAGTGCCCAGATTCATATTTCAGGGAAGAACGACTCTTGTGGAAACAGCCATGCATGTTTCAGGTGGATTCACCATCCTTCGTCAGTGTAAAAATGAGAGAAAGAACAATACATTTGCAATATTTATATACAGAGTTCAAATCGTCGGAATTGACTACCACAAAGCCAATTGGGTAGTTCGGGTCTGGTTCATTCAATAGGTCGTCGGAGTTGAATGCTTCAGACAGCTTGGTTAGCGACGGTTTGGTATTATACATGACCTGGAAATCAGTTACGTCAGGAATGTGCAAATCCATGCCAATATTAGATGGCGGACTGCCTTTTATGTGTTCATTTATTCTAGTGATAAAATGCCCTTTAGTTTCCCCTATGCAGTATTTATTTGTAAACTATAGAAGATGATAGCTCTCTAGGAATCTTATCTTTGTTAGAGATAATCATACTACTTTTCAGCGTTTTGAAAAATGGACGAATATGAGAGTTCCGTAATTTATTTGTCTAACACTGTGGCAAAAGTCTTTGTAGAATATAGAGTTATAATTAGTTCCCAGATATATAATTTGTCTGCCGGTTTCTTCACTACCGGTAACAGGATTATCAAGAGAACGGCAAACACTATTTCAATAAATCAAAGTTTTCCTTTAGCAGCATTATCAACAATTGCGATAAGAAAAAATTAAGCCGTTGCTGAATATGACGTATTATTGATAAAACACGTCATATTCAGCAGCAACGGCTTAATTTTTTCTTATCGCAATTGGCAAACACTATCCTATACTTCATTGAATACAATTTCAGTACAGCCATTGGAAATGAAAATTTGTCTCAAATCATCTATGCATTCATCAATCTCGTTTCTATCACTACAGAGTTTGATAGCTCTATTAATCAAAGACTTCACAACAGAAATTTTGCATTTATACGGACAATACGAGGAGACTGTAATGTAAAGACCAGTATTAGTGCTTTTCATTTTCCAGCGGGTACGAATGCAATTATCAACTATGAAAATCTTGATATCAAGGAAGTCGATAACTTTGTCGGCACGTTCTCTAATAAATTTGATAGATGGAACCAAATAATTGATGAATGAGTAGAATTGGCTACCATCGGCATCAATGATACAAGCGTCAGTAGAAGGAATGTGATAAACTGCGCACAGTTTCGATTCATCATACAATTCCATATCGATTTGATCTTATTCATTGCGATTGGTTGTTGGAACTACCTTTCAGTAATAAATATGTATTCTCGTCTACGCTTCCTCATTCTAGATTTTATCGGCTCCTACGTTTCTTCTTGCTTCCGTTCCTATCAACTGCGGCAAAGAAGTCCTACGATCATCACTCTAAGTCTATCTTGCGAGACCATGCCTACTTTTAAAACTTTTACTGAATTGAAACATATCAGAGTGGAAGTCGAGAAGAAGAAACCACCAAAGAGACATCCCATTTACACATCTATCTGTGATGATGATGATTTAGACTTTGGTACGCATGAACCTAGATACAATTTTCTGAATAGAATTAGAAAAATCATTGCACGCAAGAAAATTGATTGTGAAAAACTATAAAATTTAATAGAAAGGATATTAACTTCAAGTGAACGCTAAAAAGGCCCTCATAAGGTCTACTAACCCTAGTTGCCTGCAAAGTGATATACATCAAATATATTGTAGTATCCATACAATCTGCAAATATCATCCCCATTCCGAAAGGCAAAACCAGGCATCGCCCCATTTCGATTATACCATTTTGCAGCGAAGTCCTTGAGCGCCTCATAAGAGATCATATTCTTTTACCATCTCTTTCCCATAATTTTAACCCACGTCAGTTCGGCTTCGTCCCATAACGGCTTAGGCGGGTGTACTAATGCCTTGATTGCGATTCGTCTCACCATTCTTCAACACATTACGAGTAGTCCTTCCCATTATGCCAAAGTAGCTGCTATCGATTTTCCCTCGGCCTTCGACTCTGTGAATCACTCCACCCTTCTCAATTCCCTCATGCAAAACTTTGATTGTGATCCATTTCCGCTTAAATTTATACGTAGCTTTCTTTGTAATCGCTTTCAATGCGTTCTGGTTAATGGCATTGCTGCACCTTGGATGAAAATCGGCAGTGGTGTTCCCCAAGGTTCCATTCTCGGCCCTATCCTTTTTGTCTCCCTTATAGATGATTTCCCTCTCATCTGCAATACCAAAGTCATTGCCTATGCTGATGATGTCACGTTGGTCTATCTGGGTGATGAGAAGTGTGTTGACGACTGTCAGAATGTTGTTGATGAGTTTTATGGTTAGTCTAAGAACAAAAAGCTCACTATCAATCCTGACAAAACTAAATGTTTGAGTGTATCTAGAAAGCAGTGTACTCCAGCGATTCCGAACATTGTTATTAACGACTCTGTTATCCAAAATGTGAAAAACTTGAAAATTTTAGGTGTCGTTTTTTCTGATAATGCCAAATGGAATGAACAATTTTCGTGCTTGTTTAAGCAAATGTTTGTTACGCCATGTCTGTTGTTAAACGTCTCAAAAGTAACGATAATCCGGGCAATGTTATTTGGCAAGCATATTTAAGTTTTGTTTACTGCCACATCAGTTTTTGCTGGCCCGTCATCTGTGATGTTAACAAAGCGCTGTTCGATAAACTTTTACGTCTGACCGAGTTGCCAGGAGGTTGGCTAATGTCCCTCCAAATGTGCCTAGTCTCCAGAATATGCTGGACAAATGTTGTAACAAGCTCATGAGGAAAATTTCTATGCAAAAAGACATTCATCCCTTAGCGGAGTTTTTTGACATTCGTGAACATGAAAGAAACATTCGACATACAAGAAGTCTTCTACCATTACGCAGACGCTCAGTGACCTATTATAACTCTTTTGTAAAATACTCGATGTATACATGACTTTGCCCCTACCCTGTCATTACCGCCATTTGTTTTGACAAAATAAAGAATTCTTCTTATTATTATTATACTACATGAAACTTATTTCACTTCCGGTAATAAAGTATCGAATCTTATAAAACAATGTATGCAGCCGATTTCGTATGTAACCTATTTCATATCAGAATCATTTCGTACATTAATTTCTGGATTATATACATAAAATACAAAACCCAAAACATCAATACAAATGCCCGGTCTCAGTGATGCTTTTCTTTACAGGTGACCATGAATCCTACTGCAACAATATCCTCTATCAACACAGGAAATCTCTTTCTCGGCAATATCATCGAAACACCTCAAAAGGTACCTAATACTCAACCTAAATATAATCAAAGTCTATTCTACGAAGCAACAAGACTATGTTTAACAACGCCAGCAGTTTATTTACAAAAACTAATTATTGAATCCCATCCTCTAGGACATCAAGTGAAGATTCCCGTAACACCTTGGCTTCGCCAACAGTTGACTTTGATTGACACTTTTGTGAGTCAAAACACTCAACCTCCTCGGCATTTGACACAGGCACTGTCAGAGCCGTGGTCAAATTATTATCGTTGCTTTCCGCAAGGAAATGTTATCAATATTTTACAAAGCAAGTATTGCTTTTATAGTGAAGGATTTGATGGACAAAATACTCATTTTGTAAATTCATTAGATTGTGGACCAGGTCACTATTCATTTTATATTGAGACTCCACAAGTGTATATTGGTCCTCATAAGGACGGTTCTCTTGTCTCGGTGAATTCACGTATTGTTAGAATCCACCACGAGTCTGATTTACCCAACTTCGAATCATTGTTGGATGAATGTGTAGAGGCAAAGCCCACACAAGCTAAGAAAACAAAAGCAAAGAATACACGACGGAATAAAAATGATGTAAATGTGTAAGAAATGATAAATGAATTACTCTTATGCTTGTATTCAGTGTTGACTATGATTTCATATACTGTGAACAATTACAATGTTGTAGCCATGTGTATATTATTTTCGAAATTATAATCATTGTTCCACCAACAAGCTGCAATGTTTGATTTTTAGGTAATTATCTTCTTAGATTCCGAGGGAGCCCCAATCCAAGAACTCAGTGCTATTGCCATAAGTGATAAAACTCGAAACATTTTGGACGTTTATCATCACTTCTCAGCTTGTGAACCTTATGCCGATATTTGGGCAAGAAGAAATATTCACGGACTCAATCCTGATACTTTACAAAAAATTGTATTCGCTTCACAAAAAATCTTAATTACCCACTTCAAAACATGGCTAAAATCTTTCCCTAATACAGTGATATATGCAAACGATCCTAGTCATGAACGTGAAGAATTATAGTTAAAAATTCTTGATATAGGGTTACCGCCCTGGTTAATTAGATTTCGCCGATGCGTTCTGGTATTTTCCACATTATCATCTCAAGTCTCTGCATTTCCTGAGTTCGTTGTCTACGATATACCTTTATTATGGAAAATTCGGTGAGTGATCAAATATTTATACCATTACAGTGTTAGTATATTGGTTATGTATTGATCTAATATACAAGTATATTGCAGTTCAGTAAAAGCTATATTTTATATCTTTAACATTAGAAACACTTTGTATACTTCAACCAGAAGTTTTGTAATTTTAACTTTTCTCTTTCGGGTCTGACCTAGTTGTAATGTAAAGTTGAGTAAAAACAAAATCAATCTTCTCATCTGATAGCAAACCTATAATACAATATTTACTGAATTTCCTTTTATATGTTACAGAATGTTCTAAACCTCCCGCCATGTATAATGGAGATTATCCAACGGGAATGTACTTATTTAAGGTCGAAGATAAGGAACACTCCACGCGAGAACCAATCCTTCCGGAAAGAATGTAAGTTTTGAAAAAAATATAGAAAAAGTAACATAATTTCATATCTAATATTTTCTTTTACGGTAGAAGTCCAACTTGCTAAATTAGAATCCGAATTGATCGACTGGAATGAACCGGTCGTTGAAAATACACCGGACTTAACACTGGCCGGCTGCAATACCAGTAATACGATAATTGAAGCGCAGAGCCCTTGCAGTTGGGATTGTAAGTCCATATAACATACATTTTGAGATTATACCCTAACCTATTATATCTATTTCAGCTATTATAAATGAACTATTAGCAGTTCAGTCAGAAGAATTACAAGTATCGGAAATCGACAAGGTTTTTCACAGCAACCTACCATCAGAATATTGTAAGTATGGATAAAATTATATATATATTGAATTATCGAACTCTTCATAATTTGCAGCATCCGACTTTGAACTGAATTTACCTCAATTGCCGAACGCCCCCGATGATCACAATGTTGACCGTAAGTTATATTTATCTATTTCATAGCTATATATCTATCATCGTTAATTCTAATTCCAGTTGATGCAAGCGACGAGAAATGAAAATTAATATTCAATATATTTATTTTAGATAATCAATTATCTGAAGAAAAGGAAGACCCCGTGAATGGTAAGTTCGAAAACTAAATGTATAGCTGATTAAGTGAAAATTATTTTATGTTATCAAAATACTCACAGTAATATGCTTTCATCTTCAGAAAAATAGAATACATTATTCACGACATAGTGTGAGAAATATTTAATTCTTAATGGCAATTTGTGGCAATTCGCTATCATGTTAATGAATAAAGCAACTTTGATTTCGATATTTCTGTGAATAACAAGATTTTATTTTTGTAAACACCTTTAGCTATCAAAATAAATTAGCAAACATCTCAACTTCAGAAAAGTGAAGCGTTGGGAAAATTTAACAATGTTTATCTTTGTCGTCGGTTGTTGAGCTTGTGAGGAAATTAGATAAAATTAGTTAGTCAAATCAATTAGATGAAATTAGATGAAATCTCAGCCGCTGCATTGTTAAAGCTAACTGATACATCTTTGGTCATTTCTTATCATATTTAATGGACACTTATAAAAATAGAAGAAATTTCAATCATTTGATAATATAGCAATATATTAACAACGTGCAACAATGTACTTATAAATTCTGAAATGGAATATTTTCTCAATTGGAATATGATCATAAATAATCCGACTTTGACCTCTACCCGACATTTCATACACTCTAAATTCATCAATACAAAATCCACAGTGCATATAAATTTGCTATATCTGTTAATCAATTTACAAATTTCATCAAATTTTAGATCTACTCCGACTTAAAATGAAATCTTGAGGAAGTTTCTACCCGAGATTTTACTCACAGCAAAGATTTTACTATCCAACCTTCAATTTAATGTTTTCGAGAATGAGTGATTTGACGTATAGGCTTAGTGGTAGCAGAGATTTTTCGTATTAAGAGTTTTTAGCCCATATGTATACACACGAGACTATACTGGCTCATATACATCAATTGAAGTAACGTGCAAAACAAATGCTCAAGGAAGCGTCGTTGTAAAGAAAAGGATCAATGAAATTAAAGTCCTTAGTAATTTCAAAAGATGTTTAAAATATAAGTAAATATTTTGTTATAACCTGTGGGACTATAGAAATTTGTCATTTTATTTGTAATGATGATTTGGAAATTCTATTATCACAGAACTCTAATCATGACCAAGTTGTTCTTTACCTGTACACGTAAATCAGAAGAAGTTTACAATATAAGTAAATATTTTTACGATACTTCAATTGCACCATACAGTTTGCTTCATTTCCAAGAAACTATACGCGTCTCTTTTCATCTTAAACTGATTCGAAGGAAATGTTATCAGTAAATTACGAAGCAAGTATTGTTTTTACAGTTGACTATGAACAATTACAAGGTGGTAGACATGCGTGAAATTATGATCATCATTATTCAGCTATCAGAGTATTAAGTAACGAAGATCTTCAATAACTATAATAAGATATATGTAAAAATAGCACAAATTGTCTATTAGCCCTTTCACTGCGGCAAATGTAACCGAATAAAATCCCTCCAGTTGCTGATTTCTCGCTCTGAGATGCATGTGAAAAATAATCCCGTAAGCGTCCAGGACCGCTGTACGGATCATAAACTTTCGTAAAATGCCTGAAATTTCCTACACGATTTGATATTAAGAGAAAAATCTCATCCGCAACTGAAGAAAAATTCTCATGGCTGACTCTGCGAGCCATGCCGGAGCGAAGGGGTTAGATAAAAAACACTACATTTAATCAGTAATTAGAGTGAGGAAAATAATTATTTTAACTCATTTTCAGTCAGATATAAAATACCACCACGGTGTAAGGGTTAAAAGTTTGAATTTTGTGTTGAAGATGTATCAATAAACGTAATATTATTTAGTAGGTCTACATTAAATCAATTTTTTAATTATATTCATTTTTTATTCCTTTAGCCCAACCTTCAAATGAGTATGACGTCGAGACCTCAGAAGACGAGGATTATGATATCGAATTAACCCATCCACCCACAACCTCTCACGTTCCACCTCTACACCCAACCGAGGCCACGTCATATACTGTCATTTATCCTGACCCGAGACCTCAAGGCCAATGGAATCCCGGCCCATCCGACTGTGTCAGTGTCGTGCGTAGATCGCAAAAGAAATACCGTTGCGATAGATGTTTGAGGACGTATTTAACAATGCGATATCTCAAAGTTCATCAGGAAACCACCTGCAGTAAATCAAAAAGATCTACTGAAGAGGGTAAGTCCACTTCTACACATGATCTGTCTGCGCATGATACTTTAGCCTTCGCGTGTCATATATGCGCTCAGCGATTTAGATCTGAAGTACGTTTAACTTCTCATTTATTACACCACAGCCCTCACCAACAATTAATAATTAATAAACTACAATTAATAATACTAATGTAGAGTTGAGTAATGTATCGCACAATGGTTTAGCTAGAGATTATCAGTGTACGCCAGTGTCTAAAGTTTTAGATTTAGGGAATTGGGTTGAAAGTGAGACTGATTTATTTAGTTGCATTTTTAAACCTTTAGTTGTAGATTTTCTGGTTAGGGCTAGGATTTTATGTAAAGTTTATTTTGTAAAGATTGACCCACATACTGGCCGAGTAGTAGAAAGGCAAGCATTTTACATTTCTGGATTACCGACAGAATTAGTTGGAGATGTTAGGGACTGGGTTGTACGAAATGCAGTTGCGCCTAGAACAAATTTAGATAATTTTTCAAAAAATTCGAGTGGCATTATCTTTGTCTTTGCTACAAAGACTTCCTCTTCATTTAGTGATTCGATCTTTTCTAAATCTCACCATAAGTCATTGTCATTTTTCACATTACATTCCTTTTCTACTTTTGTATGCATATTATGTATTTTGTATATTTTGATAGTGATATTTCTAGTCAGATAAATTACTATTGCTATTGGTAAAATGTAGTCCAATACTATCTGTCGCATATTTCTATTCCTCCTTTTCTCTACTGAAATTTGTTACCATAGTTTTTACTTTTTACTAGATTTCTTGTCTATAAATGTGTCTTCTTGTCCTATGTTAATGTGAAATTTGAATTCATGACTTTTACGTTTATGTTTAATTCCTTCTATCTGATGATGGTTGCCGAATAGCAACCGAAATTAATCATATCATAATTAAAGTACAACATCATTAAAACATTGGCTCTTCCTCAACCATTAAATATTATATATGACTAGCCAAGACATCTTCAACCATGACTCTAACTCTATTGCTTCACAATTACGGAAATGTAGAAATCCCACCATAAATGGCAATAGTGAATCTACGATCTTACCAAGTAATCTTGAAACAGAGATCAACGCTCTATATAGTAAATTAGTCACTGAATTTAACGAAATTAATTCTCACCAACGAGAAAATTCCTGTAGCCACACTATAAAAGAGATTTGTGAAATTACGGATACTGTTATTAAGCAGTCTGATAAATCGCATCGCCTCATTGCTTTGAATGCTGGTGATCATGATAATATGTTTGAGCAACACTTATCGAATTACAAAGTTACGGAAAATAAATTACCATCATCTACTCAGATAGCCTTTAATCGCAAACTTAAAGCTATAGCTAATAAACAAACTGATAATAATATCAAACACTGTCTGAATAGTGTTAACTGCAGCGAACCGGTTCCTAGTATAATGAATTTAACTATTAAGGATCATAAAACTCCCCCTGCTGCCAGGCCTATCTTCAGTGCAACAGACACTCCGGCCACCCCTTTATGTAAACTCCTAACCTTAGTATTTAAACCTCTACTCCAGAGGGTGAAGGCTCATTTACAAGACACAGAGTCTTTTGTTGAATCTATTAAGAAAGTCCAATTGAGCAATACTCAAATGAATTATTTGTCCTATGGATCCCTAGATATCCAAAATCTTTATGATAGCATCCCTCTAAGAGGGAAAAATAATATATTTGAAGTTTTTTGTAAGTTTTTTAGTGACAATGCCGAATGTACGGAATGATCAAATATTACTTGTCTGAAAGATATCCTTAGACTTGCGATTACTTCGGATAGTATTTATATCCAAAATAAAGTCTATACCCAGCAGAAAGGCCTCGCTATGGGGAATCCGCTTTCGCCGTATATTCGGCTAATTTTTTATAAACGTCGACTATATTGAAAAAGAAATTTTCAATAAAATTTGTCAAATAAAATATTGGCGTAGGTATATCGTGATATTTTCTTTATCTTCGATGGTAACCACCATGGACTTATTACTCGTAAATTTCAAGCCAATATGCATTTCTTACGATATTCAATTTAATTTAGAATACCCCAAGGATAATGGAGAAATAAGTTTCCTTGATACTTGTACTAACAGGCGATCATAACTGAAAACCAATTTAGTTTCTTTTAGCACGTATCTATTTATCAAGATAGTTCATAGTGGCCACATTTTGCCATGGACGAGCGCAGTCCCTAAAACTAGAAAAATCAATATAATAAAAACTGAACGTTTACGCGCTATACGCAATAGCTCCACTGAGGATTTAGCTCAAAATCGCTTGATATATTATTTCAACGCTTTCTTAACAATGGTTATCCACCTGCTGTTGTCAAGAAATTTCATTATAGATCTACCGCCCCTATTAATAAGAACAAAATGAGAAATTCGGAAGGTATTATCCGCATTAACCTCCCTTTCATCAATGACACTTGGTCTAACAAAGTTTTCAATATTTTTAGAAAGTCGAATTTTAAAAGCCGTCCATCAACTGCAGAAAATGATGCAACATTCTTACGATATAATATATTTTGAGATCCTTGTCACTTCACTTTTGTAAAGTACGTTGTCGCTTGAAGAAGTCTTCGACGAAATTTCGCAATAAATGCAATGATTTTGAGCCTTTGTCGCCTTTATATTCAATATATATATATGGCGCTATAAATACACGTGTATAATAGCATTTATGCTTGATAATACACATCATTTGACCGCAAAAACAGGCTCAAATTAAATTAATTTTTTTTAAAAAAAACAAAAATTAAAAAAACACGTGTTTTTTACATAA